>VMDR010000973.1:0-158256 GCA_007922815.1 Macrotus californicus
TGTTTTCTTTGTGAAGGAGAAGGTACTCACTGGCTCGAGATATATTGAAGACTTAAAGTGATATTGAAGGTTGAAGATCCCAAAAGGTATCAGAAAAGAGATCAGAAAATTTTCTTGACAGTTCATATACAGGCATAAATGCAGATGGGATATTAACCCATAATGGGAGTGTGTATTATTTCATTCTTTTGGTTGCAAGTAAGAGAAACTCAACTTAAAGTACCTGAGGCAGAAGGGGGAATTTACTTGAAAGGTACAGCTAGTCATCAAATGGACCCTGGGATTGAAACCTAGAAGTTGTCTCATCTCTGCCCTCCGTAGACCACACAATGGAACTGGGCCACCAATGGCTCCCAAGTTTTAATGAGTTACAATTAGGCCCAAAGAAAGTTATAAATTCCTAGGTAAGAAAATAGTTGGTTAACCTGGTGATAAAAGTAGGGAAAAGAGCCAGTCCTAAAACAGGGTTCTCTAGGCAGACATGTAATAGATCTCTGCTAGGGTAGGGCAGGTCTCCATCCGAACTGTAAAAGTTTCTACTTAGCAAGGAACTAGATTTACGTTTTACGAAGAGTAATTCCACGAGGAACCAAATTCATTCAACAGACATTTTAATAAGACCCAATCTGGTCTGACCCCTACCTCGGGGTAGCTCATCATCCAAGGAGAAACAGTTACAATGCAACTTGCTAAACACCAGGACAGAGGTAATCACAAAAGCTGTGTTCCCCAGCTGCTCCCCCACTCTGGGGCTGAGAGCAGAACCAAAAGAAGCAACAGGGGTAGGACAACCCCTTCCAGCTGCTGGAATGAGACAAGTCAGGTATGGAAATTCCAATTTGGTGCAACTACCCAAGGTGAAGTGATTAGGACTGTTCATTCAATTCAGTAAAGCTTTACTGAGGCCCCACCTACTCAGGGGTGGGTGCCATGGAAGCCAATCAAAAATTAAGACACATTGCTGACTTCTGGAGCTTATGTAAGGGACAGGCAATGAATACAACTCGATAACTCTATGTATACTCTTTCTGCTTTATATGCAATGACCTAACTTTCTACCCTCCTTTAATGACCTCACCTCATTTTACGGGGGGGTAGGGGGGTGGGGGGGAATTGACTGAGAGCTCATGGAAGGTTCTGGGCTGAAGTGAGACCTAGGATTTTCCAATCACTGGCTGCCAAGCAGCCATCCAAATCCACCAGGTAAAGTACAAGCCGGTCCTCTTTTCACTTCCTGCTGCTAGCCCATACTGCCCCTGCTTTTCCTTAAGATCAGTCTTTTCCCAAAGTTCACTGCACTTATGTGCCAGAACCAACCTGAACCAATTTTCCAAACACAGGGTGCAGAGAACTTAGCTTCACAGCATGTGGTTTAAAAAAGCTTAGGGCCCTGGCTGGGTGGTTCAGTTAGTTGGAGCATCGTCCCACATACCAAAAGGTTGTAGGTTTGGTTCTTAGGACGCATACAGAAGGCAACTGATTGATGTTTCTCTCTAAAATCAGGATTAAAAACAACTTAGGTATTTGGGTGTCTGAAACCCAATAAACCCCTGGTACAGTGCTGCACTCCCCCCAAACCCAATGCAATCTAGAGCTGTTAAAACAAGTACAGACCAAGAAGGTATGCTGGCTTATCTTTGTATGACTCTTTAAAAGTGACAGTGAAAAACCAGCACCTGTTTGGAGATCGTATGTAGGAACCGAAACCCTATCTTTAAGGAATGATTGACCAATGCTGAAAACATGGGGGTAAAGTGGTTGCGATTAAGGTATCTGAAGGCTGCCATGTAGAATTAAACGTATTCTGGGCAAGGCTTACAGGGAAGGAGAATGTGCCATTTAACCATGCTCTAAAGATCACAGCTGCCCCACAATGAAATGACCTGCCCTTTGAGGTAGTGAGCTCCCTGTCTGGGGAGCTTTAAGTTAGGGTAGAAAACCACTTGGCAGGAGTGTTGTAAGAAGGGGGCTAAACAAGGTTATTGAAACCTGGTATAGAGGAAGAGGCAAGGGTAAGATCCTGCCACCTACTGAGATCGTCCCGTCTGCGTGCAAGGGGACAGGTATTCCCTATATGCAAGTTAGAAAGGCAGACAGACCCTAAAACATGGAGAGAACTTTCACCCTGATGTCCACACACAGAAATTCTTCTAGGGTAGGGTATTTTTGTTAAACTTGAAGCAAAAGATGTCATCTCTCCTAATGGGACTATCTGTTCTAGACAGAATAAGGCAGCCAGCGTGGTGGAATATACTCAAGTTCAGGTCTGTGCAGCAAGAGACCCGAGTCATAGTACTGAACCTGCCCTGCCCGCCCAGGGGCTTCTCCTTCCCTTCTCTGGGCCCCTCCATGAAATGAAATGAACTTAAGACAGTTCTTCCCATTCTAAAGGGCACTGTCCTTCTGACTGGGTCCCTCTATAACAGATCTAGGGCTACAGTTTTGGACCCTGGGGCTACACTTGTGGACTGCCAGAGACCACCTCTGGCGGAAGCAACGGCCACACTCAAGGCAGGGGAAAGGCTTCTCCCCCGTGTGCAGAAGCTGGTGCTGAGCCAGGTGGCTCCACTGGGCAAAACGCTTAGAGCACAGGTCGCAAGCATAGGGCCGCTCGCCTGAGTGAACACGCCGGTGACTGGCCAGAAGTGAGGGGTAAGCAAACCGACGACCACAGTCATCACACGCGTGCAGCTTCTCCTCGGTGTGCGTGCTGCGATGTATGGCTAGGGAGCCGCTCCGACGGAAGGCACGTCCACAGTCTGGGCAGGGATAGGGCTTCTCCCCTGTGTGCAAGAGCTGGTGCTGGAGCAGGGTACTGCGCTGGGAGAAGCGGGCCTCACAGTGCTCGCAGGCATAAGGACGCTCCCCAGAGTGGACTCGCCGGTGGCTCACGAGGCGAGACGACGAAGAGAAGCGCCGCTCACAGTCCGGACACGGGTACGGCTTCTCGCCGGTGTGGATGCGCTGGTGGATGACGAGAGCGGTGCGCTGGCGGAAGCGGCGGTTGCACTCGAGGCAGGTGTAGGGCTTCTCTCCTGTGTGGGTGCGCTGGTGGATGGCTAGCAGGGATGGGTAGGCAAAGCGTCGCCCACAGCTCGGACACTGGTGAGGTTTTTCGCCCGTATGTGTGGTCCGGTGATTGGCCAAGGACCGGCTCCTACGGAAGCAGCGGCCACAGTCAGGGCAATGGTAGGGCTTTTCCCCCGTGTGGATAACCTGGTGCTGGGACAGATTCTTACGCTGGGAGAAACGCTTGCCACACTGGTCACAAACATAGGGACATTCACCAGAATGTGCCCGCCGGTGACTGACCAACAGGGATGGGTAGGAAAAGCGGCGCCCACAGTCTGGGCAAGGATAAGGCTTTTTTAGATTCTGGGCACACTTGTGGCTTTTCAGAGCCAGGTGATCAGGGAAGGTACAACCACAGTCAGGGCAGATGGGACCCCCAGATGTCTGTCTGGGAATCAGTCGGGGCTTGCTGGGCCTCCGCCCTCTCTTCCCCTTTCGTGGTGCCTCCTTGGGTGGGAATACTTCCTTCTCTTCAGTCTTCTTTCTGGTTCTGGTTTCTACAGGGACACAGGAGAAATTAATTTAACAAATACTGGGCTGCTACTCTTGCTTATTACAGTCTTACAGGTTATAAGACAAACAGACTCTGCCCGCCTCCAGGGAGTGTTAGTGACACAGACAAACTAGAGCAATACCCTGCTATGAAAATATGGAGGGAATTCCAGGAGCCCCTAACCCAGCTTGGAGAAGTTGGGGAAGGTTTCTTAGAGATTAAGCTGACTTTAAAAATTAAGAGTTTTGCCCTGGCTGGTGTGGCTCAGTGGACTGAGTGCCAGCCTGTAAACCAAAGGGCTGCCAGTTGGATTCCCAATCCGGGCACATGCCTGGGTTGTGGGCCAGGTCCCCAGTGGGGGGTGAGCTAGAGGCAACTACACACTGATGTTTCTTTCCCTCTCTTTCTCCCTCCCTTCCCCTCTGTCTAAAAATAAATAAATACAATCTTTTTTTTTTTTTAAAGTTTTTGAAGAGGTAGGTGTAAGGCAGTAAATGGAAACAAGGTTATGAGCTGGCAACTAGGTCATAGGGCCCTCTAATCCAATGGTTCTCAAATTTTAGTGTGATCAGAATCACTTGGAAGGCTTACTGAAACAGACTGCTGGGCCCTACTCCAAGTTTTGGATTCAGCAGGTCTGAGGCGGGGCCCCCGAATTTGCATTTCTAAGGTGATCTGAAGTGATGCTGCTACTGGTCTGAGGACCACACCCTGAGAACCACTGTTGTAAGGACCTTGAACTGTATTTTACCCAATGGCTCTCAAACCTAAGCATACATCCAAATCAATTGGGGCTATCAAGAGACACACATTCCCAGACATCTATAACACTAAATAACTAGTTCTGGGATGGGTTCCAAGAATATGTATTTTTATCAAGTTCCCCAAGTGACTAGATATAGCTGACAGCCATTTGACAACACACTTTGGCAAAAACTGAATGATTTTAAGCAAGAAAATACCATGGTAAGATCTGAATCTTGGATAGTCCTGGTCTTGGAGAATCTGGCATAGAAACTCCAGCCCAGACAGTTCCCTCTGCCCCTGTGGTGAATCTGGGGCTTTTCTACCAGAAGGGAGTTAGGTAGAGGCTTGCTTGATCCTGAGCGGAGTGCAGTATGTCTTGCAGTGATCAGGGTTCTGCCAGAAGGGCAGAAAGAGGCCCGCCCCTGCACCCCAAGCAGCTGTGTTCTCCATGAGGTCCCTTCAACCAAAACACAGAAAACTCAGAGAGGTATAGGGGTCACTCAGACCCCAATTCAAAGGACGCTGGGGGCAGGGATCCTAGGAAGGAGGCAGGAGGGTAGTAGCTTGTTTTAAAAGCTCACTGATTCATTCACACAATACAGAACTGCAGGTCGCTGGTGTGCAAAGTGATATGTGAATCTTTGTGTGGTGGACCGACCCAACACCATCATAAACAGTACCCTAAACCTGTGAAAGGAACTCTGGAAATGGAGCCCTGCAACATGGGTCATGGGTACTCCTAGCCACCATAACCGGACTGAGTCATCAGGAGCTGCAGGCCCTCTGCGGGCATTTTTTCACTCACTTCTTTGGATTGTTAACCCCCTTGGGCACGCCTGTGGATCCAGGGCAGCTGGTTCCCAGTCATCGGTATTTCGTTCCAACCAGGAGATGAGGGCTGGCTTGGGACCTGCGCACCCTGGGGAAGAACCTTAGTCAGAGGTCTCGCTCATACGTAGCTCTGGGTAAGTATTTACCCGGGGCATCTTCCGCCAAGCCCCTGTCCTCCTCCCCTGACACAACCTGGTCGCAGGCCAGGAGCCTGAACACTCTGCCCCCCAACCGCCAAGCTCCTCCAACCCTTTCGCCCCGCGGAAACAGTCTGGGCCGGGCCTCACCGAGCGCGCCCAGGTGGCCGTAGGTCTCCCGCATCACGTCCCGGTACAGGGCCCTCTGCGCGGGCCGCAGACACCCCCACTCCTCCGGGGAGAAGTACACGGCCACGTCCGCGAACTTCATAGCCCTTGGTTTCCTTCCCCTTCTCCGGCCGGGCCCGGCCTTTCCTGCTCCCCCTGCGGAAAGCGGAGTCGAAGGCGGTGCCATTGGACCCGAGAAGCCGGCTCCACGAACTTCTCCGTCCCGGCCTCGGCCCCTGGCGGACCCCAGGATGTGGGAGCCGCCGGCGGACTGGGACTTGAGCGTGCCCAGGGCAGGTCAGGAGGGAATCGGAATCCACCGTCTGCACGGCTAACGGAAACCTCTCGCTGTTATTCAGGAAACTCCTGCCGAAACTTGGGGGAAAGGCACCGGAAGATGCCTTCGGGGAAAATGGCGGCGCTGCTACCGCACTGCCTTTGCCTGGAACACAGGCAGCTTCCAGCTATCGATTTTATTGACCAGAGCGCCATGCCGGCTTCCTACCCTCTTTGCCCTCAAGTGTGATGGCGCTGCGATTGGGCTTCACGCCCTTTTTCCTCCCATTGCACGCGCCCATTGGGCGGCGGCCGAAGATCGAGCGTTCTAATTGGATGCTGGCGAAAGCGGCCTGTTTGAACGAAGCCGACGCGAGCGTAAGGGCAGGAGGCCGGCCTCTCGGGGTCGTGTGACTGCGCTTTGAGGCGGGAACCCGCGACGTGGCCCGGGCTTAGCCGCCGGGGCCCGTGCTGCCGCAGGCGCTGCCTACCTGAAGGAGGGGCGGCCGAGAGCAGGGAGCCACTCCTCCCAACCCAGGTGGAGACGCCTGTCGGTTCCCCGCTTGTTGCCCTTTCGGGAAGGGAACTAACTTAGCGTGCCCCCTGTCCGGGCACCATACCCAGTACATTACACATTCCATCTTTTTATTCTTAGCCAGCACTGTGCGAGGGGATGGTATCATCCCGTTCCACTATCGAGGAAAGATCTCGGCGGGGTCCTGCTAGTAAGGCCGAGGGACAGATGTAAACGTGGGGCTGATAGGCCCTTTATTCATGCCCCTGAACCAGGCACTCTTCCCTCCCAGTAGCTGCATTTGCTTGGTAACTCAAGAATCCACCTGAGCGCACCTGGTCTTTTCTTGGGTTCAATCGTCTGCGTATCTCTGCACACATTTTTTTTTTCCATAACATTTGTGTAATGTACAAAGCCTAGTAGTAGATAGTGAGGAGAGGCCGGGTTACAAAAATAAGTCATGGGCCATGCCCTGAAGTTTACAGTCTAGTGAACCATATAAATCACAACTAATAATAGCAGAATGATACAAGCATGTATGGGAAAGACATAATGGAAAGGCAAATTGCGGATGTCACCAGTCAGCACCCACCCCCATAGGTCTGTCCCTACTCCTGTGTAAGTGTTGTCATGCAATTTCACCAACTCAATGTCATCGCCCAGGGGAGCTGGGAACAGGAGAATATTCCATTTGCTACATCTCTTACCTCAGCTGGTAACATCCACATTTATCTTTCCAACTCATTAATATTTTAAAGTAACTTCTTTGGGCAAAACATTACCCCAAAGCCTACAGGGAATAAAGACAATGTCATAGGAAGTCACAAGAGAACATAGGCAGACCCTGGCAGGTGTGGCTCAGTTGGTGAGAGCATCACCCCATAGACTGAACAGTCATGGGTTCGATTCTGGGTCGGGGCACATAACCCAGGTTATGAGTTCCATCCCCAGTCAGGGCACGTATGAGAAGGCACCCAATCAATGTTTTTCCCTCTCACATCAATGTTTCTCTCTCTTTTTCAAAGCAATGAAGAAAAAATGTCCTTGGGTAAGGAAAAAAAAAAGATAACATAGGCAGTAGGACATTCTGAGGATAATTTTTGAACAGAGGAAGTAGAAAGAAACTGCAGTAAATCTTCCACTGAGTGCTCCTCTGCTGCAAGGAGAGTGACTTTATTGATCAAACTACTGGGGGAGCAAATAGAATGTCAAGATTGCCCAATTGAGTAAGACAGAGTCCCTTCTCCTAATGACTCTAGACTGCTGCATCACATGGGAAATGAGTTTGGTCTTTGAAGGGGTGGGCAGGGGTGCTCATTGGACATTTCTTTTATAAACAGCTGAATTCTATAGTGGTTAAAGTTCTCTGGCATAAAGCCAGGAATTCAGGCAAGGTCTGAGTGCGAAGAGAATGGTGCTGCTTTCTAATGCAGCACAGGACACACATATGGTAAAACTGAAGGACTGAAAGGGTAGGTTGGTACCAAATATCGAAGGGCTCCATTCTGTACTTTGGAGAACTCTAAATAAGTCTAGAGAAGTAAATGACCTTCTAAACTGGCAGTTTGCAGGATGAACTGATGGCTTTGTGCCCACCCTTTCCGTCTACACATAGTTCAGTTTAGAGAAATAAGAATGTAAACTTAGGCTGCTAAGGGAATAAAAAGTCAAATGGATAGCACACCATTTTATTTTGAAGGAAGAAAGTGACTACACAGAGGAGGCTGGAAAGAGTCGACTTCCTCTGTGGACACCCTGCCCAAAGGATAATGATGTGCTACCAACTGAACAAGGAGAAGATGCTGACATTGAACAGGAAAGATGATTAAATACTGAGGTATTAAAGTGCTGGGAAGGCAGGCTGGACCAAAGGTGCAGCCTCAGCCTAGCCTTTTTGGCCCTAGGCTCTAAAGGCCCTATTTGGCCAGTGTGAAAATTAATAAAGGAAACCTCAATTAAAACTGGAGTTGGGAAGTCCTGTACAAGGAGCTCTCATGCCCCATCATTGATCCTCAATGACCCCAAACAGGAAGAGATATACCTTGCATCTCCAACAGGAAGACGTGTCGAATGAGGGGAGATTTTCCAGCCCCACCAATGGAAAGTGTGAGCAGACACTGTCACATGAACTCTTGTTTTCCTCCAACGAACTTTTGGTTCGTCGTCTTCCTTTTGCTAATAATGTCCTGGCCCCACCCTCCTTTTCCATTTTGTATAACTTCTTGGAGTACCTCTCTGCTTGCTAGAGGAGATGCTGCCCAATTCATGAATCATTTAATAAAGCCAATTAGATCTTCCAATTTACTCAGTTGAACTGTTTTTTTTTTTAACAACAGGCTTGCCACCATTTTGATGGGAGCCACTAAGGTAAAGCCTAGGATTCAGGCAGAATCAGATACTTCTTACTATAGGGAAACACTTTGGAGAAAAAAAGCACTCACGATTTAATAGGAGCAGAGTCCCTTGCTCCTTTCTGTATAAATTCCTGGATCCACATTGGGCTCGGGGACAAGCAGGGCTCCTCCTGAAGGAAGACCATCCACTGCAGAAAGAGCGAAGAAGATCCAGGGAGTCTACGCACCAACAGGCCACATAAAGACCAAAGGCGCTCTGTTCTGGGTAAAGAGAAATGGTGTTCAGGGCCAACTAAATACCAGGTGCCACTGTGCGGGCACAGTGATGTAGGTGATCTTAGTTGAAACTCACCTTCCAGAATCCTTATGAGGATGATTATCCTTATTTACAATTATCAAAAGGTTGAGCCCTGGCTGGGGTGGCTCAGTGGATTGAGCACCACCTGCAAACCAAAGGGTCGCAGATTTGGTCCCCAGTCAGGGCACATGCCTGGGTTGTGGGCCAGGTCCCCAGTAGGGGGTGCACAAGAGGTAGCCACACACTGATGTTTCTTTCCCTGTCTTTCTCTCTCCCTTCCCCTTTGTCTAAAAATAAAATAAATAAATAAATAAATAAAATATTTTTTTAAAAAAGGTTGAGCAGCTTGTCCAAAACCTGCTAGTAAAGGCAAGGATGAGATTTGAGCCTAGAATGTTCTCTGGATTGCACTGGCAGGTCTAAAGTGGGTGAAAGGTTTTGACGTTATTTCCTCCTCATTTCATGCTCAGTGAGGAAAAGTGCCTAAGAATTCAACTTCAGTTAATGTAAACATAGATCGCACCTTACAGACCGACTAGAATCCAGACTTGGGCGAACAGTGTCTGTCCTAGGGGAAGGTAATGAAAAATGAAGGAGTCTCACCTTTTCTTAACAGATTCACGTAGTCAAGTTCTAACCGGTTCCATTTCTGAGTGAGGGAACTGACTGACACATTTCTGATTACCTCTATATCCTGCTCTCTGAAGGGGTACCTCAAGGCACCTACTGACCTGTTACTTTGTACATCTTTTTTCCTCTCTCTCCTGCCCCTGCTTGCTCTGCGTGGCCAACATTTGATAAGGAGGAATCTCATCCATCATAAGCTCCTTCAAAGTGCCTGATCCAGTCATCCATACTCCTGCAATTTATCTGAGAAATAGTGGACATGAACTGGGGGGTCATAAGGTCAGGAGCCTGGCATAGGGACTGCCCAGAAAGTCTCTAACACTATGTCTCACCCTCTTTGCCTGATGGATCCACCGATGGGCTTTCAGGGCATACTTTCTCTTGAAGGGTTTCCCACACTCAGTGCAAGGGAAAGGGCTTATCATCAGAGTGGATGTACCTGTGGCTGAGCAGGAGAGAAGCGGGTAGCTTACTTTGGGCAAGGGTAAGGTTTCTCACCTGTGTGTGTGCATCTGCAAAGGGATCTTCTAGTGGAAGCACTACCTACAGCCATGAGCTGGTGCAGGAGTAAGTTTTCCTGGCGAGCAAAGCAACTGCCCCACTGTAGGGAGTGGTGGCGATGTCCACCCGAGTGCACAAGCTGGTGATGGGCCAGGAGGGAGAAGCATGCAAAGTGTGGCACCACTGCACACAGATGTCTGCACCTGAGGACATACGTGCCCCTGCTCAGGTGGAAGTGGCAGCCACAGTCAGGGTACAGGGTACAGGGTACTTGTTCCTTTTGTGGAGCAGCTAGTGCTAGACCAGGTAAGCACACTGGTAAAAGTGGACACTACGTGACCCACAAACATGGGGACAGTTACCAGAGTGAACCTGCCAGTGTCTGACTAACAGTGAGGAAGGGAAGGCAAAAAACTCCCCACAGTCAAGACATGCAGGGGGCTTCTTCCTTATGTGGGTGGCCAGCGCCCTGCCTTTTCAACAGCAGCAGCCACGCTGGGGGCAGAGAGGTGGTGCCTCGCCTGTGTGGATGAGTTGATGCCAAAGCAGGTCCTTGCACTGAGAAAGCAGCACCCATACTACCACACGGAAGGCTATACTACCACTCAGCAGACTAGACCTGCTAGGGGCTGGCCAGGAGGAGGACAGCCTAAACATGGAGCCTGAGAGCGAGGCTGCCCTGTGGCTAAGAGCCCTGAGGCAATTACTGGCAACAGCCCCTGCAGTTACTTCTAGGGGGTATTGCCACAGCTTCAGAGACAGTCTCTCTCTCACACAAGCTGAATTAAGTTCTTAGATTCCCCGTTTCTTCCTTATTTTCTTACTCTTGTTTTCTTCAAAGACAAGCGGAACCAAAGGTTGTAGGGTACTTTGAATAACCATAACCATCTTTCTCCTGGAATCAGGCAGCTGGGTATGGAGCTGGAGCAGCTCCTACCAAGTGCCTGTTCGTCCAAGGCAAAAGGATCTAAGTGTGAATCCCTCAATGTCCCATCTAGCTCAGGCAAAAGTTTCCCATTTTCCAAAAACTTCTATCCCTTCTTTCTTGCTCATGGCCTCCCTCTAAAACTGTATACTGTTCTCATAAGGAAGGGCCAACTTCTTCTCAGAGGTGAGCTGACACCTCTCCTTGGTTAAAGACCTTAAATGGGTGCATTTCAAAGCAAACATTTCTCAAAAATGTAAGCCCTCATGCTTTTTGAGCACCTCCAAATACCTGTTTACATTCTAATTGGAAGTTGGCGAGTCATCAGATTCATTTATGCATGTAAAAAGTGCTCTAGACAGCTTCAAATAGAAGGATATGCTGCCCTGAGAGACACGGGCAGGCCGAAAAACCTGACTAAGTGAACCTCTAGCCCCCCTCCAAGGCCAATAAAAGTATAGTGTGCAGACCCTCTCAAGCCAACTAGCTGCATCTCAACTGCCCCACTGCACAGCCATGTGTGGTGGCTCGTGCCTTCTCTGTTGGACAACACAGATATAGAACGTTTGCGTAGTAGAAGAAAGCTCTTTCAGACAGCAATGCTCTAGGTACTCAGCTCAACAGGGGCGCCTCACCCTGCACCCCCAGTTGGGCCCAGCAGGATCGGCTAGCTGCCTCTTAATGCAAGGAAGACTCTAGGTCTGGGAAAGAGAACTTTGGAAGAGAAGTTTCAGAGGAGTCTTACCAACTGTGGTCTTTAAAAAGAAGAGTGGGATGTGGGTTTGGGGAGCCGTCGGCAGGAAGGGCAGCTCCAGTTTACTACCAAGAGGCCGAATTCCACCTTAGCTCCCCCTTTCCTCGCTTATCCCAGGTCCTGAGCGCCTGGACCCCTCTCAGGATCCTCAGCCTCCAAGCTCCACGCCTCCTTCTTTTCCCTCCATCCAAGAGATGTGGGAGTGTTTGGGGCCTGGAAATCCTAGGGGAGGAGGGACCAACGCACCGGGTCAGAGGAAGGGGCCCAGAGAAGTTGCTTTCTCTGCAACGGTGGGGGATATCCTTCTTGAGAGAAGACTTCCTCAGGAGATATGCTCTCAGGTGCATCCGGAGGGAAGCCTAATGGTCTCCGCGTTGCAAAAAGGGAGAGAAAAAGAGGGTCAGGTCTCTTTGATCACACCCAGGTATCCAGGGTGGGCCACACCACTAATAGGACAAAAGCCTCCCTTTTCAGGCCTTCTTTGCCAGAGTTAGCCGGACCCCATAAAGCATGATTGACCCTAATTGTTTTATGAGCCTTTATCCTCAGGACCAGAAAATCACCGGAAGTGCCCTGAAGGCACATAGTCTCCGGGAACTTATGAAACGGGACGTGCCAGACCACTATGACCCAACCTCTATACCCAAAGAGCATGGAAACACGTTGCAGCCTAATTGAAACGTCCTGCTCTACAACCACTCCATTGCCACTCAAAGCCCCAAACCCTCAGGACTGGTGCATGTCTCTGCACCTAGCCTTTTCCTCTCCTGGGAAAGTCAAATAAAAACTTTAGCACAGGCTGGTGTGGCTCAGTGGAGAGCCGGCCTGCGAACCATACGGTCGGCGGTTCAATTCCCAGCCAGACCCCCCAGGAGGGGGCGTGTGAGAGGCAACACGCACAAGTTTCTCTCCCTTTCCCTCCCTTTCTTCCTTGTCGCCTTCAGCGCTGTAGGCTTCACCACACACCCAGGGAGAAATGCCAGGACTGGAGGGGATGCTTCCTCCAAGGCCCAGACGGGGCGGCGCTCTGGAGTCTTTCAGCCCCAAGGCCCAGACTGGAACAACAGTACCACCCCGGATGGCCTAAGGAAATATGGCGGTGGCGTACAACCATCTTTCAGATATAGTCGGAAGCTTGTCATTCGTCCCCTCCAGTTGATCTTAAGGACATTGCTTCTGACAACGCTCAGTGATATGTCTGCTGATTGGCCTCTTGGCCCACACTCGGGGACTCTGTTGCTAGGTAGCACTTGACTGGAGACCAGCCACGAAGTGGCTTACGGCGCAAAGAACCAGCCTTAGCATCTTCCGCGCGATTCTACCTCGGCCACTTAGGTTCCGCTGAGTCACAATGCCTCTGGGAGCGCATCCTGGCCGAGCTGGGTTCCTGTCCTGAGAGAAGACAATTCTGGAGAAGACAATTCTGGGCAGCTGAGCACTTACGGAACTTCGACACGCTCCACGTAAGGGCAGGGAATAAGAACATTGAGCTCTGACCGGTGTGGCTCAGTTGGTTAGAAATGGCAGGAGCGTCTTCCGTAACCAAAAGGTTGTGGGTTCGATTCCCCGTTGGGGCTAGGTTGCCAGGTTTGGTCCCTGTCCAAGTGCTTGGGGGTGGCAACCAATAATGCTTTTCTCTCCCTTCTGGCTGGCCCAGGATTACAGTCCAGTGGCTTTTCTACTGACTTAATCACTAGGGATTGCCTTCTTGAGCCAGCACGGCCCTGGAGAGCTCACACACACTTCTGGGAAGAAGTCCCTGCCCACCATGATCTACAGAAGCACTCTCTTCCCTTTTCTCCACTGATCTGAGGGCTGAGTAGACAAAGTCAGAATCATTCATTGTTGCTCCTAAGAATCTAATAGTTGTAGTGACAATAAGAAAAACAATAACCCACGCAGTGCTCTGGGAATTGTGCAAAACACTCCAAATACATTATATTGTTATTTTAATACAGGAGACAAACCCATGAGGCTGATCACATCACCTTCCGAATGGGGGCGCTCATGCTCAGTCCAGTAAGAAACTTGCAGAAACAGAGCTAAGGTGAGCCAGCAATAGAATCCAGTGTATCCGACTTTGAAGCTCAAGTATCCTAATCATTATGCTATACAGCTTCTCTTGAGCACAATAGTTCCAAAATAAGGAAGGAAAATTTTTTTCTTTGCTTTCCCTTCGCCCCTGTGACACCCTCCCACCTCCCCCAAGAAAGAGACCCTCATTCCATAATTAACTCCCTTTACAGGTAGGAGGTACAGGACCTGTGAACTCAGGCCTTGTCATCAGGCAAAACTGTTGAGCCCTGCCTCTCTGCCTCGTGGCATCAGTGTAATGTAAGCACATTTCTTCACCTTGCCATTGTAGGTTTCTTCGTTTGTAAAACTGGGGTCATACTATCTACCTCACAGACATGTCACTGAAATTTAAAAGAGTTAACTGTACACTATGGCGTATGGTAGGCAGTTAGTTAACTGAGAGGGATGGAACTCAGCTAACAAGAGGGATGCTGTTGGTTCACAACCTGGGAACTTTCCTAGGTGAAATCTAAAACTGCTTCCCATACACAGAGGCCAAGGAGAGGCCAAAGAAAGAGGCAGACTACTCTATACTGGAAGGTGGCAGGTTTAACAGGCCAGGGAAGTTAAATACAAACCTTGTCTTGGGCGGCTGCAAGATGAGTCGGTTTCCACCCATGCCCACCAGAATCTTAAACGTTTATACAGAGGCCTTAACAGGATTCAGTCACCTAAACTGTCCAGACAGTCTCAAAAACACATTGCTCTCTCAAGGCTGTGTCCTTGAAAATGGCTCCCACTGTGGGACCAGTGGGCAGAAGATATATTCCAGGGACAGGGGAAGGGGTGAGGAGCTTCCAATTGCCCAGGTTGGGCTTACAGTTCAATCGATAGTCATATTCTCTCAAGATCCATCCATGTTGTCACAAACGGCAATATTTATTTCATTTTTTATGACTGAGTAGTAAGTATCCCATGGTATATATGTATCACATCTGTTTTTATTTCTAATTTTTATTGTATTTTTCCCATTACCAATCTTCTCATACTCCAGTCTCCCCCACAATTACCCCACTATTGTTCATGTCCATGAGTCCTTTTTCCTTTTTGCTTAATCCCTCCATCTCCAACCTTAGCTGTCCCCTCCTCTTAGCTGTCATCCTGTTCTCTATCTATGAATCTGCCTCTGTTTCACTTGTTAACTCAATTTGCTCATTAGATTCTACATTATGAGTGAAATCATATGGTACTTGTCTTTCTCAGACTGGCTTGTTTCACTTAGCATAATGTTCTCCAGGCCCATCCATAATGTCACAAAAGGTAAAACTTTCTTCTTTTTTATGGCCGAGTAGTATTCCATTGTGTAAATGTCCCATAGTTGTTTTATCCACTCATCTACTGATGGACACTTAAGCTGCTTCCATATCTTGACGATTGTAATGAACATAGGGGTGCTTCTGTCCTTTCAAATTAGTGTTTTGGGTTCCTTCATATATATTCCCAGAAGTGGGATCACTGGGTCAAAAAGCAGGTCCATTTTTAATTTTTTGAGTTATCTCTATACTGCTTTCCACAGTGGCCGCACCAGTCTGCATTCCCACCATCAGTGTAGAAGCGTTCCCCTTTCTCCATATCCTCGCCAGCACTTGTTGTTTGTTGATTTATTGATGATAGCCATTCTGACAAGTGTGAGATGATATCTCATTGTGGTTATTTTTAAAAGATTTATTTATTTATTTTTAGAGAGGGGAAGAGAGGGAGAAAGAGAGGGAGAGAAACATCAATGTGTGGTTGCCTCTCGCACACCCCCAATTGAGGACCTGGCCCAAAACTCAGGCATGCACCCTGACTGGGAATCGAACTGGCGACTCCCTGGTTCACAGGCTGGCACTCAGTTCACTGAGCCACACCAGCCAGAACTCATTGTGGTTTTTTCATTTCTCTGATGATTAGTGACGTCGAGCATCTTTTCACATGTCTATTGGCCATCTGTATGTCCTCTTTGAAGAAGCATGTATTCAGGTCCTTTGCCCATTTTTTAATTGGATTGTTTTTTCAGTGTTGAGTTTTGTAAGTTCTTTATAAATTTTGGATATTAACCCCTTTTCAGATGTATTGGCTCATATGTTCTGTCATTCTGTGCGTTGTGTTTTGATTTTTTTGATATTTTCCTTTGCTGGGCAAAAACTTTCTTAGCTGAATGTAGTCTCATTTGTTTATTTTTTCTTTTGTTTCGCTTGCCTGGAAGATATAAGTCATGTTCTCTTGATGACCTCTTCCAACAGATGCTTCCTAGCATGTTCTATTATCTTGAAGCAATTTTTAAAAAAAAAAAAACAAAACACCATATGCATGTAATTTTATTTCTTAGAGAAGCCTTGAAGGTTAGGGGTATGGTTTTCACCCCCACCTTCTTCTGGTCCTATCCCTTGGCTAATTAGGTATCTTCCACTCTTATATCCCTGGTGCCCACCCCTTTTACTCTCCCAAGCTGATTCACCTAGCCCTCACACCTGGCTCATAGTCCTATAGAATCCTGGGACCACTGACCCTTCACAAAGAGTCCGTCTTGCCCGTGGAGACTGATAAAACCACCTCAGTCAGGTGCATTGCTCCCCGCCTGTGAGGGACCTTCCGCCTATACTCCTCGCCAACAAGAGGAACCTTCTAGGAACTCCCTAGGACCAGCTCAGGGAAAACAAACAAACAAACAAACAAACAAACAAACTCCTGAGACCCTGAACCTGTAGAGAATCTATTTCAACATCCTTTATACTTCAGGTTTATAAAGGCCCAAGATTAGTAAACATGAATATTCAGGACAGTGTAGCTTGAAAGCTTAAAAAAAAGACACTAGATCCCAAGATCATTTTAATGAGTGGCACATTAAAACCCTCATCTTCACCTTGAAGGGATGTTGAATGTCAACTAACTTTGCACTCTCCCACTCCAGCCAAAGGATATGTACCCCAAGCTTCAACACTTAAGTCACCTTTGGGCCCCTTTCCGAAGAGTTCCTGTTTCATTGAGAATCCTTGCCCCTCATTAGCAAGGGACTCAAACTCTCTGCCTTAATTTCCTCATTTGTTAAATGGGATAACCATGTCTTCCTCTTAGGGATGCTGTGAAGATCAAATGAGAAGCAATGAGGTTCAGTATGTGCTGCACGAAATTTACTTCCCTTCCCTACCCCCACATATGACTCTCCATAGCATTCACTGGAGGATGGTCAAGAGTTATTTTTAGAAGTCTATAGTTATATTGTATATTCCCCAAACCTGGGAGCAACCTGGTGTCACTTGGAAGTTGAGAGAATGGAACTGACCCAGAACAGACACTGAAATTGCACTGGTTAGTTCTTCAAAGGGAGATCTTTGTAAATGATGGGCCCTTGAGGTCTTCCAAAAAGTCTGACTGTAGGCATACCACATCCCCTCATCTCAGCAGGCTCCTCTGGGACCCGCCTTCTCTTTGGGGTCCCCAGCTGCAGAGGACCACAGACCTCAACTTATTGTTTTATCCACAAGACAAAGGTGCTTTTAAATTCTGGGAAAGAAGAAAGGTGTCAGAGTTGGAGCAGAAGTCCAGGAAGTGGGCAGGGGGTGGGGGGGCGGGGAGGAGGAGATGGCACCACTCAGCAAGGTGTTATTAGAATAATTTTATGTTAAAGAAACAGATTCAGGGAAATTAAATGGTTCTCCCAAGTCCACACTGCATGTGAGAAGAGGTGGAGTCAGGGTCCAAATCCAAGTCTGCCTGACATCAATCCCCAACACTTGTCAGCTACTGCACATTGTGACCTCTATGACGCACAGCTTTAGGGCCTGGGCAGCTTGGTCTGTGGGGAGAGGGACAAGACGGAGGATCTTTGTCCCAAGCCTCACTTTTAGGAAACTCTCAAATTTAATCTTTTGATTTTATCCTCAAACAAGTAGTCTGGACCCAGAGACCATCTTAGATCTCATCTTATTTTGGCTTCATGTATTATTTTTCTCTTATAATCATTTTGTGAATAGTATAATTATATTGCATCAGTTTGCTAAATGTATGTAGAAAATACCACTATTTTAGGTTTTTGTTTTTCATTTTTTAAATATGATGGCAGCTTAAAAAAAAGTAAAAGGCTAGGACCTCTCCTGACTTTTTCTTTTTTTAAAGATTTTATTTTTAGAGAGTGGTAGGAAGAAAGAGAAACATCAATGTGTGGTTGCTTCTCCGGCGCCCCCTAGGGGAGACCTGGCTGGCAACCCAGGTATGTGCCCTGACTGGGGATCAAACCAGCAACCCTTTGGTTTGTAGGCCAGCACCCAATCCACTGAGCCACATCAGCGAGGGCTTCTCCCTATTTTAATAGACACCGGATGGCCTTGGTCAACAGTCCCACCTCCTTCCCACCCAGTGATCCTCCTCATTCCAAGCCCCTAGAAGACCTCTCATTTTGGATACGGATCCTAAGAAAGTCACTTGAAAAACTTGGCGACATCAGCTTCACCACTTGTTTCCCCAAAGCAGTGATGTCCTTTTCCTGCTAGGTCAAGGTAATCTTACTAAACCAGGCATAGGTTGGGCTCCTCTTCTCCCACAGGGACCGACGTGAGCTGAGTGCTCGTCCCAATTGTGCTGGTTGATAGCAGCAGTCAGACGCCTAAACCAGGTGTGTGATTGGGCCTCGAAGGTTTAAATGGTGCATGTGTGGGTGTAACCTGCAGACAAGCCCTTAGTGGTTCTCCTGGGGCAAGTGACCTGGCTGGCAGAAGGAAAAGCCAAAGCAGGAAGACAGTTCAAGGGCCTGCAGGACTCCAGGACCGCGCCTGCGGCCACCTCTTCTTGGCGTGCAACAGCCAGAGTGCTGAGGGAAGAACCAAGAGGCTTTCCCTGAAACTCAGCATCCAGGGTGAGCCCTTTCCAGCCCTGGCTCGACCCCAGCTGCACTGCGGAAGGAGGTTGAACTTCCCACTGGAGAGCTCAAGATCTCGGCTAGGCTGTGTAGGGATGGTACCCAAAATGCATGTGTGAGCGTGGCAGTCACACATTTTCAATAATGGTCAATTTTCCTATAAAGACTGGCCCTTGTAGAAGTCAAATAAAACTGTATCAAAGTTTATATGAAATGTCCAAAATAAACAATCTCTAGAAGTGGGGACCAGGAAGAAGGCAGAATGGGAAGTGACTGCTAGTGGATATGGAATTTCTTTTGGGGGTGATGCAAATGTTCTAGAATTAGATTGTAGTAGTAATTATACACAAAAAGCCTTCAAATCGTACTCTTCAAATAGGTCAATTATGTTGTATATGAGCTCTATCTTAACAAAGCTGTTTTAAAATGTGTGAAAGTTCTTTGTAACTTCACTGAAAAATTTAGGGCATTCTACATATTACAAAATTTCCCCATGTATTATCTGATGTTCCCTCTGCCTAATCCTTTGAGGTGATCAGCATTTGAGAGAGAAACCCAAATAATTGTAGGGCACAAGGGACAGTGAGACATAGCCTGGAGAAAAAGAGACTGAAGAAGGCTTTAGGGAGGAGGGTCCATTTGAGCTGTGCACTCGAGGATGATAGAATATGGACAAATGGAGACACAATTATGTCCTAGAAGATGGGAAAGCATAGGACATATATCATGGCAATAATTAGATCAGTTTGGCTCTCGCATAGAATATTTGAGGAAGAGTGTTTGCAGATATCTGGGTAAGATCGTGCTACATAGAATGAACATTATATTTGCAGCTTGATCGGCTGGGTAGGGACAATCCAACCCTGATGATATTAATTGGCTTTGTGACATTTAGGAAATCACTCTACGTTTCTGAGTCTCAGTTTGATTATAGTTTCTATCTTGCAAAGTTGTTGTAAAACTTAAATAGCACTGTTAGGGGTTGACTTGTGTCTCTATAAAGATATGTTCAAGTCCTAATCCCTAGCACTCTCAGAACGTGACCTTATTTGGAAACAGAGTCTTTGTATATAGATGTAGTCAAATTAAGACAAGACTACTCTTGCTTAGAGTGGGCCCTCATCTAATACGACTGATGTCTTTGTAAGAAAGGAAAGCAGACACACAAAGACAGACATAAGGAGACAGACACCATGTCTACAGAGGCAGGATGAGAATGATGTAGCCAAGGAATGCTGAGGACTGTTGGCTACCACCGAAAGCTAGCAAGAGGAAGGAAAGGATTCTATTCAGGGTCCAGAGGTTACATGCTGACACCTTGATTTTGAACTTCCAGCTTCCAGAACTGTAAGAGAATAAATTTCTGTTGTTTTAAGTCACCCAGTTTGTTGTGCTTTGTCACAGCAGCCCTAGAAAACAAATACATGTAGCACACGGTAGGCATTTGTACACATTTCCCTGGGAATTGAAGTAGCCTTTTGGTCTTCACACTGCAGGCAGCAGGGACGTACGAAGTACTTCTGAGCAAAGGACGTATACGGTTTTAAGATTTGAAAGAGGAGGGCCTGGGATAAGAAAAGGGTTTTGTTTTATTTTTTACTTTTTTATTTTTTAGGGTTTTGCTTTAGTTCATCCACTTGAGAGTAAACAGGGGTTTTGTCTCAGGAGAGCCCTTTCCAGAAACTTCTGTGGTCTACTATGTTCTAAAGGAATGACTTGGTCTGAGAAAATACTTACAGATTTCAACCTAGTAAATCACTCTCTTGAAATTGGTCCAGGGAAACCAAGAGTTGGGTCCCAGATTCTACTTTATGGTTTTCTCCCACTTCATCTGTTAAAGCTCTGCTCCTTGCTCTGGCCAGGGAGCTCAGCTGGTTATAACAGGGCCCCAATATGCCAAGGTTGTGTGTGCAATCCCTGGTCAGGGCACATACAAGATTCAATCAATGGGTGCATAAACAACTGGAACAACAGAACTCTATTTTTCTCTCGCCCTAAAAACAAAAATCATTAAAAAATCAATTAAAAAAAAAAGCACTGCTCCCTTCATTCCTCCAACAAACTTCCTTCTCAAGATGGAAGAAGGATCAATACTTTGTCCTTTCCAAGACTCTCTAGGGCTGGAGAATGCAGTGGGGTGTGTAATTGCTCTCTCATTCCTCCTGCATCCTCACTCTCTCCTTTGATTCCTTCTCTCTGCCTGGACTGAATTGTTCCAGGTGTGCTTCATTGCTCTTCTGTCACTGGCTACTAGATTGTATCTGTTTCTTCACTGCCTGCCCCACCTAGGACGCAAATGTGTGCCCCTGCTCACGCGAACACATTCCAACAATGTTTCTGACTCCATCCCACTGAGACAATTCTCTCCAAATCCTGCTAACCTCCTCATTAAAACACTGCCATTTTCTTCCACCAGGCAGTCCTATTCAATGAAAAACAGTCCCTTGGCAGCTTGAAAGGCATGAGGGACAAATGGGGAGCAACTGAATTGTGTGGCTTCCGGGCTAGGGCTGAAGGGGAAGCTGCCATTGTTCCTGTGTGCAGCCCTCCTCCCACACAGCATGCGAGTGCAGGTGCAGGCAAGCACCAAATCTGAATCTGCATTGACATGGTAAGTACCCCTCACCCAACCCTGGTGTCTCCCCATGACCCTGCCACACCCAACTCACACACTGTCTAAGGATCTTTCAGCAGCTGTTCCACACAGGCAGTTGGCCTTGGCTCCTGCTGGAATTTCCTAAAAATTCTCAAAGGTCCATAGGACCCAGGAAGGCAGCGGCAGGCCTTGACATGCCCTGTGCCTCTTACTGTGTGGCCCCAGGCCTGGGACTGGTGTCAGCTGGCCTTTGTTTGCAGCTTGGCCTCTCCCACATGCCTCTGGGCCCAACACATTCAGCTACCAAATGCAGATAGTTTTGTAGCTCCTACTAGGTGGCCCAGGGTGGGCACAAGCAGAAGGTGACCTTGGTCTGCAATGGAGTCCCTCCCAGTGGGCCTCAGAACCAACATACCTGGTGGCCACCTTCAGGCCACAACAGAGCACCTCCAGATTAGCTCCATAAATGGCATACCCAAAGGGTGATCATGAAAGGCACCAGAGCCCAGTGGCAAATCCCACTCTGTTGGGTCAGCACCTACACAGTTTGTCTGCTGTGGTCATGGCTAGCCCCCATAGTCAGTCAGTCTGAGGGTCGACCCCATCCACTGATGTGCCAACAGCAATCAAGGTTCAACTACAACAGGAGGGCACACACAACCCACACAGGGACACCTCTGGAACACCAGCTCAGGTGACCAGGGGAGACTGTGCCCCTGTGCCCTACAGGACACCTACATAAGACCACCCTGCCAAGATTGGGAGATGTGGCAGATCTACCTAATATACAGAAGCAAACACAAAGAGGCAGCCAAAATGAGACAAAGAAACATGTCCCAAATCAAAGTAACAGGACAGAATTCCAGAAAAAGAACTAAACAAAAGGGAAACAAGCAATCTGCCAGAAGCAGATTTCAAAACACTGGTTAAAGAATGTTAAATGAACTTAGAAGGATAGATGAATTCAGTGAGAACTTCAACACAGAGAAAACACACACAAAAAGACGTGGAAACCATAAAAAAGAAGCAGAGTGAAACAAAACAAAACAAAACAAAACAAAACACTAAATGAAGACAACACTAGAAGGAAACAACATATGATTGGATGAAGGACAGGATCACATCAGCGATTTGGAAGACAAGGTAGCAGAAAACACCCAATCAGAACAGTGGGAAGAAAAAAGAATTTAAAAAATGAAGATACTTTGCCCTGGCTGGTGGGGCTCAGTGGATTGAGTACTTGGCCTGAGGACCAAAGGGTTGCCGGTTGGATTCCCAGTCAGGGCACACACCTGGGTTGTGGGCCAGGTCCCCATTTGGGGGTGTGCGAGAGACAACCATACATTGATGTTTCTTGCCCTCTCCTTCTCCCTCACTATCCTGTCTCTGAAAATAAATAAAATCTTAAAAAAAAAACAACTAAATATACATATAGATACATATACATGTATGTATGTGTGTTTAATACTCACCTGAGGATATGTTTTTATATTAATTTTAGAGAGCAACGTCAATGTGAGAAACATCAATTGGTTGCCTCCCATATGCACCTTGACCAGGGACTGAACCTGAAACCTGGGTATGTGCACTGACCAGGGATCGTACCTGCAACCTTTTGGTGCATGGGATGATGCTCCAACCAACTGAGCCTCCCAGTCTGGGTAGCACTTTTGCATGTGGGGATGGAAACTCCAAGCTCTTAGGGCACCTGTCTATCCACAGGACACAGCATATGGGAGGCACAAATTTTGTTGAATGGTTGATGCAAACCAGAACAGCAACCCAAACTCATCTCAATGACTTAAAGCCACATCCTAACTCAACCTACCTGGCTGATCTGGAGCTCAGGCTACAGGCTTCAGGAGAAAGGTACTGAGCAGAGCAGCTGGCTTGGGGACCAGAAGGCATATGACTCTCCAAGAGGAAGAGGAGGCAGTTTTTATCATGCTCTTTTTACATGTAGCCTGAGACTTAACTTGTTTATCAGGCACATTCAGATGTGATTTCTCACTTACCTTGATTTTCCAAGTCTATTTTGATATAGGCCTGGCAGGGTTTATTGTTCTCACTTTACTGAAGCCAGGGAACAGTTAAGCAGGTGGGAGACCCAGAATCTAAAAGAGCCCAGGGTTCCTTTAGAATGACACACTGATGTGCCCTAACAGCCAATCTCCAGGAATATTACCTGCCTTACTGGAGGCTGTGTGGGGCCTCTGGCTGCATCCTAGAGTATGCACACTCTGGTGGGTAAGGTAGGGGCTATTGAAATGGTAGTCACAAAGAGGGCAGATGTAAGACCTTGAAGCTCTGAAGGCTTGCAGTTGCTAGCCTGGGCTGGGGGCCAAGACACCAGGCTCTACTTTAGACTTCAATTTGATGAACTCTAGTGCCCAGGTTAGGGTTATAGGGCTGGGCCGTCCCTACCTTATTTCTCAGTTTCAGGCTCTTTCTTGAAGACTACTTCCTTTGCCCTTGGTGTTGAGTTCTTCAAGACACCTAGAGAATACAAACTCAGATCTGGCAGCTTTTCTTGGGCCTAGGAAGCACCTCTGTGTTTAAGCAACTAATGAGAGCCTACTCCTGTTAACTCATGAAGGTTGAGAAGGATCTCCAAACACCACCATACCCCCAAGGAACTTCCTCAGGCACTATGTAGCCAGTCCTGATTCACAGGGAGAGAACGCCTGTAGCTGAAAGATGCTTGCCTACTTCTACCAGAGGCCTCATCGTGGGATTCCAGAGGATCCAGCAGGCCCTTACAGAGTTGCTGTAAGTCCTAGGAGAGCTGAGAGCTATCTGGATGAGTCCTTGATTATAAAGTTGGGGAGTTTTCACTTTCCACACCAACTCTTACTGATTCTGCTCTTTCCAAATCTTTTCTGTCATTACTTTCAGCATTTAATTCCATAAGAAAGAAGTATGCGGGGCTGGATATGCACCTTCACCTCAGGCCAAGAATTCTAGGTTTCAGGCTCTCATATCAAGAAAACATGTACTGGCCCTGGCTGGGCTGCTCAGTTGGTTGGAGTATTGTCCAGACACACCAAGATTGCGGGTTCCATCTCTGGTCAGGGCACACACAAGAAGCATAACTGAGTGGAATAACAACAACAAAGTTATTTCTCTCCCTCTCCTCTCTCCCTCTAAAAGGCAGAAAGAAAGAAAGAAAACGCCCACTGGTTTGGACCAGGGAAGGAGAACTGGTGGAGGGACAGGCTTTGGTTAGGTGGGGAGAGCGCCTTCACAATGCAAAAAGGCAGGACTTACCCACTTCCTCCCCACCAACTGCCTGGCTGCTGATAAAGGTTCCATAATGCAGCTTCTCAAAGCAGAGGGATTACATCCCCGATCCCTTACTACTAGGACTATTGACAGGCCCCACCAGCCATGCCCCTCTTGAAAGAGGGCTCGTGGGAGACTGGAACAGAAAGGAAAGAGGCTAGACCCCACCGAACACGCCAAATTGGTTACTGGTCTCCTGCAATGACGTCCCTCTACTGAGACGTCTGCTAGGGACGCAGGAACCCCTACTTCTCCTGGAAGAGATGGACAACACTCGGGTAAATGGAAGCTCAACGCCCCCAGTGTCTTCCGCTCCTTGGCTCAGCCCAGTTTCTATAGGACACCGCGCGAGCAACGGAGCCGGAAGGATTACCTACTCTAGTCTCTGGCCCTCTCCACCCACTCCCAAACTCTTGCCGGCGAGGTGGGAACCCAGCTGAAGTACCCAGGGTGATACCGAAACCCGCCTCGACGGGGCCTCTCTAGGAATTTGGGAATTTCACATATCGTTAGCACTCAGTTCACATTGATTGGCCTAAAAAAAAAAAAAAAAAAAAAAAATCGAAAGAACCGGAAGATGCCCTTAAAAAACGTGGCGACACTCTGGCTTCACTACTGTCGTCTCACTGTATCAAGAAACTTGGCGTAGTCTTCCGCTACTGCCTGGCCATCCGAAAGTGACGCCAGACGCTTCACTTTGGTTCCTTGAGGGCAGCGATATTTGCCCTCAACCACAATGGCAGTGCTGCCCAATTTGGCCACATGCCCCTAGGGATGATGGCGGCCAGGTGGCTTCACTTATTTTCTCACCACCCAGGAAGACGCGGACCGGCGATTGGGCACTGCCTGGAGCCTCCGAGAAGAAGGCCTTCCGCGGTTGGGCAGTGCTGGGTAAGGCTGATTTTAAAGGAGCCACAGGAGGGAGCCGTCGAAGACCCGAGATCGGCGGGAGGCGGCGGTGAGCAGTGCGCGGGGGAGGGCACCGAGCGGCTGGAGAAAGGGCGGGAGGAGGGAGGGAAGGAAGGAAACCTTTGAGCCCTCTGGACCCGGGCTGGGGAGAGCGCTGGGCGGGGATCCGGAGAGGGTGGAGGGAGGGGGTCTGTGGGCGGGACCTCCCGGGATTGGAGTGGAGGGGGTATCTGCTGGGCAGTGGATCCCCGGGGATCCTGACTGAGTTTGTGATGCTCAAGCTCGGGCCGCCCTTGAGTGAAGCTTTGCAGAGTCGAAGCTTACAGGGAGAGGAGGATCCTCCCGCGGCGTCTGATTGGAGGAAACACACTGTAGGATTCTTTTCGCTTGGATCCAGTTTAGGGGATCTGGTGGGAGGGAGAAACGTCGGTGTGTGGGTGTATTGCCTCGGAGTCCTCGGCCACTCGCTGGGAGTGGATGGGGATCGCAGCGGGATCGGGCGGAAACTGAGCCTCCCAGGACCGGGATCCCAGCTGATCCCGGGGGACTTCTCAGGGCGGAATCTACAGGGACAAAGGCCCCAGGAGGCTCGGGCCGTGGGAGAACTGGGGCCGCTGCAATCCAGGTTCTCGCGGCAAGTGCCAAGCCTGGCGCAAGTGATCCTTTGATCGCGCCGGCGGCGGCGGCAGTGGGAAAAGGCCCGCTCGGGACGGCCGACCGGGGGCGCCCTTTTGCACCCCAGTTCTCAGGCCCTTGGGCTCCCGGGAGCTGCGGGCTACCATGAAGGGCGGAGCCCCAAGGAAAGGGCTGGCCCTCACTCCCCACTCCCCCACTCCCCACCTCCCACCCCAGGCTGCAGCCTGGGATCCCCCAGGGACTCCCCGAAGCCGCCGCTTCCCCCATGGACTTGCCCGGGGAATCCAGGTGAGAGCGCACCCTGCCAGCCTGTGTTGAGCTCGGGAAGCGGGAAGTCTGGCCACTGTACAGGGGAAATCACAAAGCCAACGACTAGGCTCAGGGGACCGTCCTCTGCTTCTTTCATCCTGCAGCCCGCCTGGCCAGCCACGTCTGTGCCGCCAGCCGCTGAGTCGAGCAATATGGGGAGCCAGAAGCCCGAAACGGCCGAGGCTGCAGCCCCCGGTGGCCCCTTCACCCTTGGAAAAGGCCTCTCGGCGGGTCCTGGCCGTGGTACTGGAAGATGTCATGGCTGCCCGTATGGTGAGCCCCCTGAACTAAAGAGGCTCTTCTCTCTAAGGTCCCTTCTCAGTACCAATCAGGCCAGATCACTAGTGAGGATATTGAGGTCCAAACACCTCATTCTCACACACATCGCTGAGGCAGCCTTTCTAATATTAGAGCTCTGCTTGGCTCTCTAACTCCAACCTCAAATTGGGCAAGGTCTCTAGTGCCCATTCACCACAGCCAACCCTGCTGGACTGGAACCACATCCCTGCAATTCTTTAAGTACAAGAAATCCTTCTGCTTTCTTCCCAGCCTAACTTTTAGGCAATCCTTAAGACTCAAATTGAAATCACTGGTTCCATTGCACAGTGAAAAGCTCAGGCCCCAAACAGGGCAGTAACTAACCCAAAGTCACCCTCTTTTTCTCATTTCTTCAGAGTCTGGGTGAGAGTACTCCAGGTCTCACACCAGCAGCTTAGAGCACTATGTCGCCCGCGATTCAGTATGACTCACCTCTTTGGAGGTCTTGAGGGAATTCAAGCCACAACTCCTGCCAGCTTTGTGGCATAGGGCACACAGGCCCAGGAAGCCCTGTCCAGTCCAACCTCATCCCATCACCTTCTAGGTCCCCCTGATACCCCAAGAGGAGACCTCTACTCCACGGCACCGCAGCAACTGTTGGGATTCTGTCCACAACCAGCTGCCTGCCTCACCATCCCGACAGGCCGTGCGGTCGTCACAGGCCAGGTGAGCAAGGCAGAATGTGGGGTAAGCTGGGGACATAGCTGAGCCCCTCTGATTTTTGTGTTTCCTCTCTAGGCCTCCCTGCCCACTGCACTTATGCCGAGAGCCCTTGAGCCGCAACTACCAGTCTTCTCCCACCCTGAGGCATCGATCAAGGACAACCCCTGGCCCAGAGGAAGGCCCTTCACAAGAGGCGAACCGGGTCCCCCAGCCCACTCTGGTGGTGATGCTAGAAGATGTTGCCAGTCCAAGACCCCCGGCTGAGGTATGGGAATTTCTAGTAAGGATGTCAGGAATGTAGCTGGGGGCAGGCACTCCAGTGTGGGTAGGCGACAAGTATAGGTGAGTTGAGTCTGGGGTAGATTTTGCTCAAAGAGGACAGACGGCATTTTACGTGGAAGACACTGCTTGAACAGAGACCTATATGAAAAAGTTTTTGTTGTGAACCCAGGCAGGTATCTGGAGACAGAGAGTCGGGATGTGGGAAGCTAAGGAGGCCATGGGGAGGCTTCCCTGCCTACCCACAAACATCCCCTTGTTTATATCCAGGGCTTCACAGACAAGACTCCCAACTTCATCATCCCAGCGAGAAGGTGAGAGGGCTGGGGGAGGAATTATCGAGGTGTCCAGACAACCACCATTGTCCAGGCAGCCACAGCGGGGGGCATTAGCATTTTCTTGTTCGGTAGTTCTGTGTAGCACCCTCAGTAGCCTTAAGGGACAGGGGAGGTGCTGGCTCAGGTGGGATCTGGATCTGGAAGCTTCCCCAGCCTTTACCTTGCCCCTTCACCTCAGAGCTGATTCCATGATGATGGTTCACCAAACAATGCCTCCGCCCAAGGACCTGGAAGCCCCATTCCAGGCATCTACCCTGCCTGCAGACCCTCTGGAGAACTCATCACCAGGTAAGGACTGAGATAGAGGGATGAGATTCGGAGCTCTGGAAAATCCTAGCTGAGCTTAGAAGTGTCAGATGCAGAGGTGAGGATGGGGCTTAACCCCCTCCCAGGGCAGAGCTTGGTGTGTGAAGATGGGATTTCAACTTCAGAGGCCTGATGTCCCACTCCTAAATTTGGGGCTTAGTTTTATTTAGGAATGGGCTAAATTGTCCTCTGGGCAATTTAGTGTTTGGGGAGGGGCTGAAGCTACTGAAGTGGGGCTTAGCCACCTGCAGCTAAGGAATGCCCACCTGTGACCCTTTCCTTTCCTCAGCCCCAGATCCTGTTCTGGAAGCCCCATCGACCCCACCGCCGTCCAGCCTTTTACGCCCCCGTCTCAGTCCCTGGGGCTTGGCACCCCTCTTCCGTTCCGTTCGTTCCAAGCTGGAGAGCTTTGCTGACATCTTCCTCACACCCAACAAAGCCCCGCAGCCTCCACCCCCATCACCCCCCATGAAGTTGGAGTTGAAGATTGCCATTTCAGAGGCTGAGCAGTCCAGGGCTGCTGAGGGTACTGCATCTGTCAGTCCCCGCCCTCCCATCCGCCAGTGGCGAGCTCAAGACCACCATCCCCCAGTACCTCTCCCTAAGCCACCTCTGGGCCGAAGCCACTCCTGCCCTGACCTGGGGCCTCCTAGCTCAGATACCTGCAGCTGGCCCCCTGCTTCACACCACCCCAGCCGGCCACGGCCACGGCGGCATACTGTGGGTAGTGGAGAGATGGCCCGAGCCCCGCCACCACCACCCCCTCGACCCTGTCTCCGGAAAGAGGTCTTCCCCCTTGGAGGAATGGGAGGCTCTGCTCCCCTCATCACGTCTTGCCCATCCACTGCATCCTCTTCCTCTTCCTCTGAACCTGCAAGACCCAGGTAGTGCTCTCAATAAACCCTTCAGTCCCTGGCCACAGTCCAGGCTGAGCCTCCTCCCCTAGTACCCAGTGGGCAGGAGCTGGGAATACCACTGGGAATGTTGTCTGACCCTGAGGCTTTACCTTCTCCGTAGGTTGGGCTCAACCCAGGGGAAGGAGTCACAGGCCTCACAGGACCAAGTGCTTTCAGACCCTGAGACCAAGGTAGGCATACGGATGAAGGGGGGATTAGTGGGAGCCTGTTCCCATGCTGCATTCTTACCCTCTGCCCCATTTTTGCAGACCATGGGAAAGGTTTCTCGATTTAGAATACGCAGGACAGTGGCCCGTCCTCAACTAAAACTTACACCAATGGGGCTGCCTCGACCAATCAGGTGAATGCTTATTGTGTATGGAGCTGCCCTGGCCAAACAGATGTAGGTTCACATTCCCTGAAGTGCGACTTTGTCTCCTCTTAGGGAGCCCCATCCAATTTGGTCTGAATGTGGTTTGTGCTTAGAACCATCTGTCTGCCTCAGGCAGTACTCCTGGCACCTGGCATGTCCCAGAAACTGAAATGCAGACTAGGTCTTGCTTATCATTTCTCCAGCCCTCAGGCTCCACGTTTTTTAGTGGTCTCTGCTCTTTGCTTCCAGGTTGAACAAGAAGGAGTTCAGCTTGGAAGAAATTTATACCAACAAGAATTATCAGTCACCTACAACCAGGAGGTGAGAAGCTTTAAAGGTTTGGGGTTGATAAAGAGGGAAGGCTAGAACCAGGGGGCATGCTGGTAACCAGCACCCCTCCCTGCCTGGTCCAGGACCTTTGAGACCATCTTCGAGGAACCCCGGGAGCGCAACGGGACTCTGATTTTGACCAGCTCAAGGAAGCTGCGGCGGGCTGTGGAATTTCGGGACAGCAGTCTTCCTCGATCCCGAAGGCCATCTCGTGGGGTCCGGGCTGCAGCTGGCAGGACCCTTACTCCTAACGTGGCCCCCAGCCCAGATGTGGGACCCCTGCTGCAGCAGCGGCTGGAAGAGCTGGATGCCTTGCTCCTGGAAGAGGAGAAAGTGGATTAGGGAGCCACCCCATCAGACCTAGGAGCTCCATCTGTTTATCTGTACATCCATCCAGGAGGGAGGGAGAAGCCTTTGAGATCATTTCATTTTTTTCTCTATATTTCTAGTAAAGTTTTCAATATACTTCTGATTCTTTTGTATGTTCCTAGCTGAGTTGGAGATTGATTGGCAGTATTGGCTGGTGTTTCTACTTTGGCACTCAAAGACTGGGAAACGGGGGAGGTGTTAGGGAAGGCAATGAGGATTAGATAACAGGAAGGGAATCAGGAAATGGTCACTGGAGATAACTTTGAGAATTTTTCCTGTGTGGAGGGATACATCTGAATATGCTCCAGAAGATACTGTGATCCTGGACGCTGGTCAGGGTTCTCCCAATTCACTTACAACAAAGAGGAGACTGAAAGTCCCAGAGTGGACCAAGGGCATGATCAAGATGGCCTTGAATTCCTCCTAACATGCAGTGCAGTCCCTGCTGCTAGATTCAAGAGCTAAGAGTAATCAACCGTAATCGGGCACCTACGACAAAGCGTCATGGTACTTGATTTGCACATAACCCAGCAAGGGGATGATACCCGTATAAACATTGGAAAGCACACTGAGTGTATCATTGTGGTGTCTGTATTAAAGATAACCCTGGCAAACAGAGGTCAGAAGTGGCACTTGACAGCTTTCATAACTGAGAGGCTTTAAAATAGAGCAGTGGCAAACAGCACAGACTAGAGGTAGGTCAAGCCCAAATCCCCATTAGCAAACTAAATGTGCACGGGTCCCCTCCCCCACTGTAAAATGGGGCTAACAGCAATACTTTCCCAAAAGAACCCTTACTGCCCAAGGAGTTGGTATGTGAGAGAGTGCCTGGCACACAAGAGCAAGGTGTTTTGTCGTTGTTAGCACGCAGAGAGCACAGGCCAGCACTTTCCCCTTGAACCGAAAGAAAACGCGACACGGCTTCCTCCCTGCGCGTCCGGCGGTCGCCAGGAGCGCCGCGTCCAGGTCACCCCACTCCGTGGAGCTAATCCTGCCGAGCTGCCCGCCAGACGATGGTACTGACAAGCGCGTGACGAGAAGCCAGGCGGCGGAAAGACAGAGACGACGTAACTGGCGGTCGACAGGTACCTTCCGCAGCTGCGCGCCGCCCAGCGGCCAACCGCTCCCCTCGGCTCGCGCACCACATCCCGGCTCCTCGGTTCGACGCCGTCAGAAGGTGGACCAATGACCGAAGGACAGGAAAAGGCGGGGTCACCTCCAGCACCGCCCAAACACCTACTTCTGACCAGTCAAGTCACGGGACTGGTTGAAGGACGGAGCTAATCTGACGTATACCCAATCCAGTGTTTGAGGGCGGTTACAAATTACCCACTCCCCCATCTTGGCTCCGCCCCCCACCCTGACGTACACTTTTCCACCTATCAACGACTAAACCTGTGGAGGGGTGCGGGGAAAGGGGCAAAGAGTGGGAGGAGGCAGAGAGAGGAAGGAGGCGTAGGCTGAGGAGGAAGAGGGAGGAGGGGCAGGGAAGTCCTGGCGGAGAAGAGGCCCAAGACTCCAAAGGAGACAAGAGGGTGCGCTGGAGCTCCCCTGCTGACCAACGGCCGTCTTTCGGATCCCTTAAAGAGCGAGTCACACAGATACGAGGAAAGGAGGAAGAGACGTTTATGTCGGCAGACAGAGAAGCTCTACCCGTCACTGTTGCCTCACATCCGGGGCTTTGGAGGGCTGGCCGCCGCGGTCCCGCCCCCACCTCGAGCCTTTCATGGCGACCGGAGGCGGAGGCTGGAAGAGCTGGGACTGGAGGAGGCCCCTTTAAATCTCCTTAAAGGGGTGGCCACTGGGCTCGGCAGACTACAACTCCGGCCTTAAAGGGGAAGCCGCCGAACTGAAGCTGACAAATTGAAAACTGTGCTGTTGGGAGAACTGGAGTGAGAATTTTACCTCCTCTTCCCCCCCACTCCAGAAGTCCTTTAAATTCAGCTTAAAGGGGAAGTGGCCGCTTGTGGAGTACTGGAAACCAAACTACGACCCTGTAAAGCAGCGGCCTGCTGTTTCGAGGACCCTGGACTCCTTAAAGGGGTGGCCTCTTTTAGCCGGAGGACTTGAGACACTTTTAAAGGGAAGGTCTGCGTTTCGGGGCGAGCTTTCGGTCCCTTTTAAAGGGGGTGGTCCTTCCTCTTTGGGGAGACTAGTCTCGACCCCTGGCAGGGGGCGGCCACTGCACTAGGCCGGCCGGACACCGTCGAGTCGTCTTAAAGGGGCCAGGGGCTGGACAACTTGAGGTTTCGCCTTAAAGGAACGGCTGCCCCTTTTTCGCCGTCTTGTCCCCGCCGGCCCCACGGGAGGGGGGGTGACCCTCGGGCTTGTCGCCCCGGGGGCGGCGCCGGCTCCCCAGGCCTTGGCCTTGGGGCAAGCTCAGAGCCATCCGATCCTGCTTTAAAGAGGAAGCGTGGCCCTCTCGTCCCTGTGCAGCCGCCAACGCCGCGCCTGCGACCCCGGGCCTGTGGACAGGCCGCTTCGGGCCCCGCCGCCTCCGGATGCGGCACTGAGGGCGGTCGCCATGGAGACGGCCGCGGCTCCCGGCCCGGGCTGGGCGGCTGAGGGCGAGCGGCGGCGGCGGCGCTGCTCGCGCCGAGACCGAGACCGGGAGCAGCGGCGCCGCCGAGGTCCTGGCGGCGACGCACCCCGGGCCCTGTTGGCCGCCCCGCGCGGATCCTCGTCCTCGTCGTCGCCGCCGCCACCCGCCAGGCCCTGGTCGTCAGCTTCGTCTGGAGAGCGGCCCGGAGGCCCGAGACGGCGGCGGCCCCGTCCCAGGCCTCGGCCACCTCGACCCCGAGCTCGGAAGCGCCCTGCCGGCTCCGGTAGTCGCGGAGAGGAAGAGGAGGAGGAGGAGGGGGGTGCAGAGGACGGGGAGGCCGAGGAGGAGCCTGAAGAAGAGGAAGAAGAGGAGGAGGACTTGATCGATGGCTTTGCTATCGCCAGCTTTGCCAGCCTTGAGGCCTTGCAGGTGGGGCCTGATGGGGCTGGGGACCTTTGGGGGGCTTCACAGGGGCAGAGAGAAGGATGTGGTGCCTGGAGTGGGTGGAGTTGAGGGGGGAATGCTGGCACCCCAAACCAGAGCAACCGGCTCCTCTGGCCAGGCCTCTGCCCCGCCCTGGGGTGGGAGGAGGTAGAGCTAGTCTCCAGGGATCAACCAGGTTACCCCACCTGGAAGCCACTTTGGTAGCCTGGTCACCCCTAGAGAGGTTGGGAGCTTTCCTTTTTCCATCTACTGTCGTCCCACCTCCTCCTCCACAGAAGGATGCCTCTCTCCAGCCCCCAGAACGATTGGAACATCGGCTAAAGCATTCTGGGAAGCGGAAGAGGGGGGGCTCCACTGGGGCCACTGGGGAGCCAGGGGACAGCTCCGATCGGGAGCCTGGGCGGCCCTCTGGAGATCGTGCCAGAAAATGGCCCAATAAACGGAGAAGGAAAGAGGTGAGTTGGTCATAGATCCCTGCCCTTTAAAACTCAGTATCTGAGGACAAATACGAAAGCAGAGCAAATTTGAGCTCCTATTCCTCCATCCAAGTCTAACAAAGACATGTCCACAATGAGACTCCTCTGCCTCTGGCCAGAACTATGTCTGCCTCAACATGTTGATAATTCAGAGATATATCAAAGGGACTTAGTTGAATCATAAGTGAATTAGATACGTCTTTGCCCTCCCCCTCGAGTTGGTGGCAGTCTAGCAAGAAAGAGACAGTCTAGAAGCAAATACCTATACCAAAACCTGAGAAGCTACAGAAGGCAGAGGTCTGAGAGAGATGCTGCAGAAACCCACATGAGGAAGCCACTCATTCTGCCTGGGGGATGGGAGGAGGGTTGTGGTTAGGGAAAGCCCCCTAGGATATCTTAGTCAGGCCTTGAAGAACAGTCATAAGTTTTGCTAAGAGAAGAAACTGGGCAAAGTTGTTTTGGACAAAGTGCAGAGATATGAGAGTCTGGTGTATTTGGAAAGTGGCCAGAGTGTTGGGAACAAGGGCAAGCAGTAGCATTGGGAGAAGCTAAAAAGAGGTTGAGAGTAGGTCCCCAGGGGCCTTGAGTGCCTTGTAGGGGAGTTCAGAAGTTGCCCCTGGGCCTCACCAGCCAGCTCCCCTCACCTCTGGACTCTGATCTTTCTCAGGCCTCCTCCCGGCACTCTCTGGAAGCTGGATACATAGTAAGTGCTCTCCACCTGTACTGGTCCCGCCCCTTGCACTCCATCTCTCAAAGTTCCTTCTTGATGCTGGGCCTCACTCCTTCCCTTTTGTGACACTCGTGTCTTTCCTTCTCCCCAGTGTGATGCGGAAAGCGATCTGGACGAGAGGGTGAGTGGAGCTAGAACTTGTTGGGTGGGCAGGGTTACAGCTTGTAAAATGAACTGAAGCCTCAAGGGCTCCTGTGTGTGGCCATCAGACCCTCCTCCTGAGTGGGAAACATGGGTTAGGGGGAGGGGGGATTGAGAGAGTAAGTGACTTCTTTGGTGACTAGAGGCAGTTGACCAAAGAATAGAAGGCTCCTGGTAGGAACCTTGGTGTGTCATCCTTTCTAAAGCTCTTAGAGATACCATTGATTCTCCCCAGAAATTCACAGTGGCTGTGGAACCAAGTTGGTCCTTCCTGCTGGCCATTAGTCAGTCTTATAGGTTAGAGTCTGAGCAGAGACCATGGCATGGAGGATACTAAATTGTAGTTGGTGTAAGAACATACACTGTAAAGGTGTATTTCAGATTATTAATAGGGCTGATTTGCTTATTTTGAAATAGTGGGTTCGAACAGTTGGTGCTCTACCCCTATAATTAACTAAATTTGTACTCCCTGATGTGTTTCTTGTTTTAGTTTTAAAAGTTACCTGGACAGGGACTGTGGTGAACCAGAGAGTCCTTGTCCATTTAAAGGGGGCAGCCACTATCTAGTTACTAGCTCATTGTTGCCATGTGAAACTAGGGGCCCATTCTCAAGAGAAGCTGCAAGTCTGAGTTTTTATAAAGAATCTGGATTTCTAATAGTTTAATTTTTTGGTAACACTTGTGGACCAGACAAATAAGTCAGGTAGGCCTGTTGGCCTGTTTAGTGATACCTGACGTTTTTGCTTTGATTTCCTTGCTTCTCTGCTGTTTTAGTGCTGACATGATTTAGGCCTCCTGGCCTGTCAGATTCTTAAGCTCAGCTGCTTCACCCTTTTTTCCCAAGCATAGGTGCCCTAGAGCACAGTCTTTGATGGGTTTTAACTAAGGTGATGGCATGGACTTGCCACCACTAGTTCCTAGCAGGCTGCAGCTATGTTGGCCTTCTTGGGTAAGGGCCTGGCCTAACCAGAACCTGACCCTGTCCCTGCCCTTCTTCCCCAGGTCTCCGATGATGACCTCGATCCATCCTTTACTGTCTCAACCAGCAAAGGTTGGTCCAAAGGGCTGGGGCTGGAGATGGAGGAGGGAATTGGGTTGAGCATGGGTCTAAATATGTCTGCTGTCCTGCCTTCACAGCCTCGGGCCCTCATGGCGCCTTCAATGGGAACTGTGAAGCAAAACTCTCCATAGTCCCTAAAGTGTCGGGCCTGGAGCGGAGCCAGGAACAGCCCCCCGGGCCCGATCCGCTGCTAGTGCCTTTCCCCCCGAAGGAACCACCACCTCCACCAGCCCCTCGGCCTCCTGTCTCAGCCCCAGCACCCCTGCCGGCCGCCCCCAGTCTGCCACCCCCACCCCAGCTGCAGCTTCGGGTCTCACCCTTCGGCCTCCGCACTTCTCCCTATGGCAGCAGCCTGGACCTCAGCACTGGCAGGTGAGTGGTCTAGGGGTTTGGTCTGGAAAGACCTGGTCATTTTGGCACCAACCCTTGCATTCTGTGGCTGGGACACGGGCTAGTACATTTGAGATGTGATCTGAAAAAGGAATCTGAGGCTGAAAAGTTTGAAAGACACTGGGTGAAACATTTAAAGAGATTACTACAAAACTCACGGAACGTTTTAGATATTTTCATGCAGGGGGGTCCAATTTTGTGCCATTTCCCAGTATTATTCGCTGTTGAGGCCTTTTTGCAAGGCATATCTGCTAGGAATAGTCGTCTTCAGAACATACTTTGGGAAATGCTGTCATGATGATTAAGAGTGCTGGCTTTGGTGTCAGACCTGGATTCGGATTCTTCCTCTGCCACTTACTGGCGGTGTGATTTTTGAGACGTCACTTAACCTCTCTGAGCCTCAATTTTCTCTTTCTATGAAATGATATAATGGTACCTTCATTCTAAAGCTGTTGTGAGGATTAATTGTGCGTTAATGCGGTGTTTCCCAAAGTGTGTATGCTCACCGTTAGTGACGTGATGTAATTTCAGATGTTATGTGAGTACATTTTTTTCAGCTTTTATGTGCTTTGGAAAAGTCTGAGTAGTACCTCATCGCCTTGATTTCATATGTTAAGGCTCAGGTGAAGCTAAGTAAAAAGGAAAAACGTTATGTTGAAGGAAAGAGTAAATGGTACAGGTAGCCATATGGGTGCAGCAGCAGTTGGGAAGGCGGTGGGAGACGTTGGAGACTTGGATTAGCGTGTGAAACAAGTGACAGCACTTGGTCTACAGTAAGTGCTCACTAAAGGGTAAGAATTATTGATACTATGTTATTGTCATCATTGCTTTTTCTGTCTTATTATTGAGAAAACTAAGGCTCAGAGAGGGGCAGTGACTTGCTCAAGGTCACCCAGGATGTTAATGGCAAGACGGGCCTAGAACTCAGGCCAGGCCAGCACGGTGCTGCTTCCACTGTCATAGGGTAGGAACCCGAGTGGCCTGTTGCAATTAAGCTTCAAAGTGAATGATACGTTTTGTGCTGTGGCTGAGTCAGAAAAGGGAAAGTCATGTGGCCAAAGACATCAGAAGGACCTGTATGGAAGACTAGACCTAGAGAGGGAGAGAGAGGGTTGTTGGGCGTGGGAGGTACCTCAGCCTGAGGATGGGTTCCTTGGAGGGCGGGGGTGGAGGTGCTGGGGGCCAGGTTCTACCACCTTCCATGTTGGAGAACCAAGGTCAAGGTGTATCGCCCAGGCTTCTGACCCATTCCTGTCAGAGCTGGCACCTCCCAATCCTTCACTCATCTCCCCACTTCTCTCCCCAGCTCTTCACGGCCGCCCCCCAAGGCCCTGGCCCCTCCCGTGGCTCAGCCTCCCCCCTCATCATCCTCTTCGTCCTCTTCCTCCTCATCTGCCTCCTCCTCGTCCGCGCAGCTCACCCACCGGCCCCCGACGCCCTCACTGCCCCTGCCTTTGTCCAACCACGGCTTTCCTCCCCCTGGGCTGCGGCCCCCCCCACCACCCCACCACCCCTCCTTGTTCTCCTCTGGCCCCACCCTGCCCCCACCCCCACCCCTGCTGCAGGTGCCAGGGCACCCTGGGGCCTCAGCCGCTAACGCCCTTTCTGGTGAGTTTGGGATCCTGGCCGGGGGGTGGGGGGCCATGGCCCTGGGCTTAGACCCAGTCGGCTTTGGGGCATTTGGACCTTAGCATACTGCAGGGCTTGAGGAGGGAGTGGCTCAAGGCCAAAAGGGAAGGCCAGTCACCCGGGCCCAAGGAGGCTGACAGGTGGCAACAGATATTAAAGCCTTCTCCCCCTCCCCTCCCACAGAGCAGGACCTGATCGGCCAGGACCTGAACTCTCGCTACCCCGAGGTGGTGGGGCCAGGGGGCTCAGCCAGGCCCCTGGCCTTCCAGTTCCACCAGCACAACCACCAGCACCAGCACACCCACCAGCATACCCACCAGCACTTCACCCCTTATCCCCCGGGTCTGCTGCCACCCCACGGCCCCCACATGGTGAGCTCCTCATTGGGCCGGTGATGAGGCTCCAAGACTTGGGGGGAGGGTCTGGCTTCCAGGGCAAGGCCCTGGGTCCCTGGCTAGCAGCTTACTCTTCCCTTCTCTTCCCTAGTTTGAGAAATACCCAGGAAAGATGGAAGGCCTTTTCCGGCATAATGTGAGTGCATGTGTATGGTGTGTGGGCATAGATGTGTCAGTGTGTGTGGCCTTAACTGTTGGGGTCCAGTCTTCAGCTTCAAAAGCAGGAGCTTTGAGCCTGAGAGCTCTCCCTGGGGGGCTTTAGGGTGGAGGCCAGAGAACTGATGGGCAGACCAGACATGGGCTGTACCTCCACCTCCAGGTTGGACTAGTTCCCTTCTCTCCACAGCCGTACACGGCCTTCCCTCCCGCAGTGCCCGGCCTACCTCCGGGCCTCCCGCCGGCTGTCTCCTTTGGCTCCCTGCAAGGGGCCTTCCAGCCCAAGGTGAGCTCCCAATCCAGATACCAGCACCACCTCCCACCCCTTAAAACCCAGGTCCTCCAGGTCCACGTTCTTCTTCCTCTTCCCCAAACCATGCCCATCTCCCTGTCCTCCCCTAGTGGACCCAGGTCTCCCCAAAACCATACTCCCTTCCTGCCTCAGTCCCCAGCTTGGTTCTGGACCCATTTTATGCCTAGTGCCAGCTCTTCTGATTGATCCCTCCACTCCCCTTCCCCAGAGCACGAACCCCGAGCTGCCACCACGACTGGGGCCAGTGCCGAGCGGGCTTCCCCAAAAGGGGACACAGGTGAGGGGGGCCAGGGCAGGTCCTGCTGGAGCAGGGAGATCTGTTCAGTTGAGCAGGAGGGTTGACTTGAGAATGAATCACTGATCCCTCCCTTTAATATGTGATTGAGGGTGTCCCTTATGTAAATGATAGGATTTCCCAGGCATGAGGAGTAGGAATTTCATGAAGTTGCCCAAGAAATAAGATTACCAGGCCAGTGGTTTTTGTAGGGGTTTTCGAATTTAAGTGACAAAACTTTTTTTTTCCAAATGATGTCGTACCAGGAAGTCCTGTCCATAGAACAGTGAAAAGATAAGCTCTCCCTTTGCGAGGGGCCCAAGGGGCCCAAGCCTTCCCTCCCACTTCGGGCCAGGGCTCTGGGAACAGTGTGAACACACAGGGTGTACTTCCTAAGGGACAGACTAGAGGTTTTCCAGCCTCTTCTAGCAGTGGTAAGTGCTGTTCTCTAAAGGAGCCTTAAACAGAACCTCATTCCATGTGGCTGTTAACAGGGTATCATCTGTTGAGCAACATGCCCTGCCTGCCCACCAACCTGCTCCCTAGCTTTCTAAGTAAAGGATCTTCTTAGAACTGGTTCAGGAACTTGGTGCTGGAGGGATGAAGCCCAGAGTGGGAGAGGTGGGGGAAGGAGTCTCATCACAAGCAGGAAAGGGTTGAGGGAGCCACACAGGGTTCAGGGAGATGCTTGGCGGGGGGGACCTGGGGGCCTAGGAGATAAGGTATCCAACTCAGTAAACAGGTCTGAATCGCCACCAATCTCTGCTTTGCCATCCCCAGATCCCTGATCATTTCCGGCCACCTTTAAGGGTGAGTTTGGTGAGGACCTCAGGTTGCATGAGGCTGGGGGCTGGTGTCAGGGTGTTTGGCTGAGGGGTGGAGGGTGGGGGTTCCTGTTTGAGAATAAGTGAAAAGTCCAAGACATGGAGGCAGCCAGATGTGGAACAGCAGAAAGCGAAAGGACCATAAGCCAGAGTCCTGGGTTCAGGTGTAACTGGCTATGGGACCTTGGGCAAGACAGTTTATCTCTCTGAGCCTCAGTTTCCTAGGCTTTGAAATGGACCTAGTCATCCCTCAGTTGTAGGGATGATAAAAGGAGATGATGTATAGCAAGTCTGAGCCCAGGGCCAGGCCCGGAGTGGGTGACGAGTGAACATTCTTTCCTTCCCTTTTCCTTTGGTCATCTTTTTGGGGCGGCAGAAACCAGGGAAGTGGTGTGCCATGCACGTGCGTGTGGCTTACATGATCCTGAGACACCAGGAAAAGATGAAGGTACTGGGGCTGGAGGGCTGGGGAGAGTGGGCCTGCCCGAACTCTGGTCATCTGCCTTCTGTAGAGCTTGGCAGAATCTTGGCCAAAAACATCCCATCCTGTCCCCAGTCACTGTCCGAGCATTTCTGCAATTAGCACTAGGTTCTCTGGCTAACTAGGAGGGTGGTCACAGAAGGCCCCCTGTCCCCTTCTTGCCACCAGCCAGCCCTGGGGTGGGGTTTAGGGGTGGAAGGGCAAGAGCAGGACCAAACCTGGCTCCTCACTCACTGCCCCTCTCCCTGTCCCATGCAGGGCGACTCCCACAAGCTTGACTTTCGGAACGACCTCCTGCCCTGCCTTCCAGGGCCCTATGGGGCCCTGCCCACTGGCCAGGAGCTCTCCCACCCAGCCGCCTCCCTCTTCACTGCGACTGGTGAGTCTGGCCAGCCCTTTTGGGGCCTGAAGTTCCCCACCTCTAAACTGACGCCCACCTTGTGCCCACTCAGCCTCATCAGAATCTCCCACCTCTCTGCCCCAGGTGCCGTCCACGCTGCAGCCAGCCCTTTTACGGCAGCTCCCGGGGCCCATGGACCCTTTCTGAGCCCCAGCACCCACATTGGTAAGAGCCAAGGGGCATGTGGGGCAACTCAGGCTTTTTCTCTGACTTCCAGGAGTTCTCAAGCTGGGGATGGAAGTTAGACCTGAAAGGCAGCTGAAATCAAGAGTGGACCTGGTTCCACTTGCTTTGTGACCTTGGGCAAGTTACTGTACTCCCTCTGAGCCTTGATTCATCGTCTGTAAAATGGGGTAGGAAAGGGCAGAGTGGTTGCTAATCTCTGCCAGCTCAGGTATTTCTCTGAAAGTGGTGGTGGTGAGAGGAAGGTGGAGGAAGGCTACACAGCCCCAGAAGACAGCACGGTCACGGCTCCTGGCCTTCTCAGGCCTGCTCCCAAGGGACATCAACCTGGGCTTGGGTGGACAAGGAGGGTCTGAGCCTGACGGCATAGGGAAGGGTGTTCCCGGAAGAGGAAATTGTGAGGTCCCATAGTTAGCTAGGTTGGTTGCTCTGACCGGCTGTGTGACACACGCGTGAAATTAGAGCCAGTCTGGGAAGGGCCCTGCATGTCAAGTGGGAAGAACCCAGCAGAGGTCTCCAGGCAACTGGCTTGCTATAGAGCTGCTCTGGGTGGTTGGTGTGGGGGAGTGTGGGTTAAGGGTTTGACCTCTGGAGTCAGAGAGGCCATAGGTTGGGGGTACCACTCACCGGTTAGTGGACTGTTGGCAAGTCACTTCACTTCTCTGAACCTTTTTCATCATCATTAAGGAGGAATGATCCTGTCTGCCTAATGGAGTTCGTGAGGTTAAACAATGCATGCACGTCAGCACTCAGTGCCTAGCCAGGGCCTAGAGGACGTGCTTGGTACCTGGTTGTTAAGACAAAGCTGCTGAGGTCTTTGGGGCCTGCTTGCTGATCAACCTTTTCCATTAGTTCTTGGTGGCCGCTGAGAGCAGGCTGTCCAGTGCTCTAACCATCCCCTCTTCTCCCACAGATCCCTTTGGGCGTCCCACAAGCTTCGCCTCCTTGGCTGCTCTCTCCAATGGGGCCTTTGGAGGCCTGGGCAGCCCCACATTCAGTGAGTGCTAGCATGGGTAGGGTGGTGAGGGGCTGTGGCAGTGAGTGAATGTGTTCAAGCAGGAGGCTGAGAGGGTGCCTAAGCGGGGCCTCCCATTCTCGGCTCCTGTCACTCTCTGCTTTATTCTCTGTCTAGACTCCGGCGCCGTCTTTGCCCAGAAAGAAAGCCCAGGGGCGCCGCCAGCCTTCGCCTCCCCCCCAGATCCATGGGGTCGCCTGCACCGCAGTCCTCTGGCCTTTCCCGCCTGGGTCCGGCCCCCTGAGGCCGCCCGGACTCCAGGCTCAGACAAGGAGCGGCCTGTGGAGCGAAGGGAGTCCTCTCTCACCAAGGAGGAGAAAGACAGGTATGGGTCCCCAAACTGCCCTCCTAGCCCCCACTCTCCACCCCCCCCTCAGCCTGCATTTGACCTCTGGAGTACCTGTCTTCTCTCCCCCCACACTTGCCCCCCCAGGGACCTCCCCTTCTCTCGGCCCCAGCCCCGAGTATCTCCTGCTACTCCCAAGACCCGGGCTGGTGAGGAAGGGGCCAGGCCGGCCAAGGAGTCTGTTCGGGTAAAGGAAGAACGGAAAGAGGAGGCTGCAGCCGCCGCAGCTGCCGCCGCTGCTGCCGCCGCCGCTGCTGCTGCCGCCACTGGGCCTCAGGGCCTTCACCTGCTGTTTGAGAGGCCCCGGCCATCCCCCTTTCTGGGCCCTGGTCCTCCAGAGCGCTGTGCTGGCTTCCTGGAGCCAACCTGGTTGGCAGGGCCCCCTCGCCTTGCAAGGCCACCCCGCTTCTATGAGGCAGGTGAAGAGCTGACTGGACCAGGGGCAGTGGCTGCTGCCCGCCTCTACGGTCTAGAGCCTGCCCATTCCCTGCTCTACAGCCGCTTGGCCCCTCCACCACCACCTACTGCGGCCCCAGGAACCCCTCACCTGCTCAGCAAGACCCCACCAGGAGCCCTTTTGGGGGCACCACCTCCACTTGTGCCCGCCCCTCGGCCTAGTTCCCCACCTAGGGCCCCTGGCCCAGCCCGGGCTGACAGGTGAGGGATGGGGAGGGGCAGGGGCAAAGCTCCATCCCCCTTTCCTTTTGATAAGGCCCTAGAGCTGAGGTTTTAAGCCAGGGCTGGAGGGCAAAGGTCATGACCTCACCAGCCACCTCTGAGTTCATGGAACCTGAGAGCAGAGCCCTAGCCCCCATGAGATCAAGCATCTGATGAACCTTGGGGTCATCAGGAGGGCAGAGGTCACAAACCTCTAGAGAGGAGTGTGTGTGTGTGTGTGTGTGTGTGTGTGTACACATACATTAGAGTGGGGGTCATTTCAGAGGTCATAGCTCATGATCTCCTGAGGTGCCCCATTGCCCCTTCCGAGGGCCCCTAGGCCCTTGGCCTGCCTCCCCAAGGGCTCACTAAGCCAGAGGCCAAAGTGCCCCCCCTCCCCTTCACCTACCACCCAAGTCCTCATGCCCTCTCAGGGCTGGGGAAGGAGGGGCTACAGGAAGGGGGGTTCCATGTACATATTTATCTCCCCTTTCACATAGCCCCCCCCCGGACCTTTTGTACATTTTTACAGGGGTGCCCCTCCCAGTAATCCCCCTTCCTGATTAATTAAATCCTCAGACTGGTGCTGTGTTTCTGGCCTCTGGCTTCTCTGTGGGGGGAGGGGAGATTGCAGGGGGAAGAGCTGCAAGGGGACAGGCAGGCCCAGGGCTTATCCCTCGGAATATGGGGTCCAGCAGGAAGTGGACCAACAGGAGAAGGGACCTGGGTACCTACGCTGGAAAGAAGGGCAAATGCTTCCTGCTCGGCTGACAGTCCAGGTTCCCCCTACTTGTTCCTATTACCTCTGAGTGCCCCCATCCCCAAAAGGCTCAATCTTTAAACTTCAGAGTCTACTTCTTTCTTAGTGGCTCAGTCTCCTCACTCCATTTCCAAGTGCCCCCAGGATTCCTGGGCCCTGCTCTCTAGAGCCCTATTCCCAGCACCTTGCCCCAGGCTAAAAGGAGGGCCAGAGAAGGTCACCATGTACCACACACCAAAGAAGGGGGGTCAGCTTGAGGGTGGGCCACACAGGCAGCTACTTCAGCAGCAGCCCTAGCCTTCCCAAAGCAGCAGGTGCCCCCAGGCTGGGTCCCAGCCTAGAAGGCAGGGGTCAGGTTAACAAAAACATGATGTTGACTTTTTTCCCAGGTGGGGCTTATTCTGTAACATGACTTGCGGATATTTATATAAAAATGAGTGTTACAACGAGGCCCCTTGGCTCCTCTTTCAGTGTGTGTGAGTCACCTGGGCTTGGGGACTGGGGCTGGGTCCTGGGGTCAGGGAGGGACAAAGACCACCCGTCCATGTCCTGACAGAGGCTTTCCCCTCCCTGCCGTCTGGGTGGATGGGTTAGTGTTGGGTGCTGGAGTTTTTCACATTTGTCTGCAACCCAGAAGTACATGCACAAGATTCAGATTATAGGAAGATAAACTAAGTTTCCCATTCACCTGCCAACACTTCCCCAGAGGTGAGCACTGTTAGCCATTTGGTATGTGTTTTTTAGGCCCCATTGCTATGTGTTCACCTGCGCATGTATGACATGCGTGGTTATGTTAGAAAACATCTGTTTTAAAAATCTGTTGTTTTTTCTTTTATACATGATTATTACAGAAGATTTCAAATACAATGGCACAAAAGGAAAGTCCCTTACAATCCCACCTCTTAGAAAAAACACTGTTGTCAGAGATATATTCCTCCAGTTCTTCTGACTATTGCCTAAAATATTGTGGAAAATGGAATCCTGTGAAACGTACTATTTTTGCAACTACCTTTTTACACTTAACATTATTCTTTGATGTGATCATTAAACAAGTGACATGAGCTCGAGGGGCTGGGTCCCATTTGAACCACCCAGGATTGACTTGTTCCAAGTGTAGCCATCGCCTTAAGAAAGATACATCCAAGATTTTCTGTTGCCATTACACATACCCGGGACTTCCAGGGAAAACTCAGGCCTGGATTGTTCCAGCAGAAATCAAACAGGTGACCAGGAGAAAGGTGGTTTGCAGACATAGTTTCATATGGCAGACCTTGCTTTCAATTTATGAAAAATCAAAAAAACCAGTTAACACTGTACCTGTTTTCCCTATGACTGTCCCTAGAGATGGGATATGATCTCTCCTGATTGCCACTGTCCCACTCTGCTGTTTAGGAATGGGCCATTGTCACCATTCAGGGTAGTTCCCTGGTCCCTGTAAGCACTCTTAGTGAGATGTTTTCTAGATGTGCACCTGCCCTCTCCTGCATCTCTCCCACAACCCTGATACCCCCTAGACCTACTGCTGCACTCCCTCGGCCCCACTTCCATCTCTGTGCTCCAGTACCCGAGTACCCAAGTCAGAAGCCTTCCTGTTACCTCGCTTGATTCACTGTCTGAACTGCCCTTTATTCTTTCAACCACTTCATCTGTTGTGCTGGAAACTGAACTAGTGGCTGGGGGTTAGCAAAACAAAATTCCAGCTTTCCTGGAGCTTACCAGCTACTGTGAAGAAGAAACATACTGTGAGAAGAAAGAGAAGGAAAGGGAAAGAATCCTAAGGGCTGCCTCTAAGGGCCTGTTATCATAGCCACTGTGCTCCATGGGCCCATCTCCACATGTTCTGATCCTAACGCAGGCAGCTCCTCAGGCGGAGGTCAAAGAGAAGTCTGGAAACAACTTTCAACATTGGGGAAAACAGAACCAAACCCAAATCATTCACCATTGAGAGGCTGCTGTTTGGAAATGCATGTCTTTGCCCTGAATGAGCTCAGCAGAGTAGCTGTGTAATCTTAAGCAATGTGTTTATTTCTATGCCATGGTTTATTTGTAAAATGTTTGTTTAAAAACTTTAATGAGATGTAATTTATTCATATACCGTAGAGTTCACCCGGTCTTTTCTAACTGGCTTCTTTCACTTAGCTTTATGATTTCAAGGCTCATTCATGTTGCAGCTGGTGTCAGCACTTCATTTCTTGTTATTGCTGAAGAGCATCCCATCGTGTGGATGGACCACGTGTTCATCCACTCTTCGCATGTGTGCTCATCTGTCTTCAGTCTGATGGACCCTTGGTTTGTTCCTTTTGACAATTACAAATAATGCTGCTGTGAGTACCCACGTACAAGTGTTTGTGTGAATGTGTGTTTTCAATTCTCTTGGGGACGCCCATCTTTCAAAATAGACTTTGAGGTGAACAACATCCGTCTACAGGAATAGAAGGAAGAGGGAGCCTGAGCCAGTGAAAAACATGGGCTTGGAGCCTTGACATCAGACAGACCACGGTGTCAGTTTGGCCTTGACTAACCAGCTCTGGCTTCAGTCTGGTTGCAGCCTGTTTCCATGGCGGACAAACGGGGAAGATGACAACCCAGCCCACAGGTTGATTGTGTTGGTTACGCGGGATAATGCATGTAAAGGGTGCTTAGCACAGAATTTAGTATGCAGTAAACATTCACTAAATTAGAATGTTGTTATTGATTGTGGTTGGAAAGATTAGAAATAATCCCCCTATTTCAAAATAGGCAAGTTGAAGTTAAATGATTTATGGAGTCAGGAGAAGAAAGGACACATACTTATTTGGGGAGGATTTAAAAAATAAACTTTCTTGCTTAGAACAGTTCTAGATTTCTAGAAAAATTGCAAGGATATTACAGAGAGTTCTTATATGCTCCACACTCAGTTTCCTCTATTAACATCTTGCATATGTTATGATTAGTGAGTCAGTATTGATGGATTATTATTAATTTAAGCCCATACTTTATTTCAATTTCCTTAAGTTTTTACCTAATGTCCTTTGTCTGTTCCAGGATCCTGCAAGGACACCACATTATATTTAGTCATCATGTCTCTTTAGGCTCCTCTTGGCTGTGAGTTTCCAGACTTGACTTGTTTTTGATCATCTTGACAGTTTTGAGGAGTACCAGTCAAATATTTTATAAAATGTCTCTTAATTAGGATTTTTAAAAATTGAATTTATGGGGAGAGAGGGAGAGAAAGAGATTTGTTGTTCCACTTATCTATGCAGTCATTGATTGATTCTTGTATGCGCCCTGACCAGGGATCAAACCTGCAACCTTGGTGTATTGGGTAAATGCTCTAACCAACTGAGCTACTTGGCCAGGGCCTTTGGGGTTTGTAAATTGTTTTTCTTAGGGTTAGACGAGTTATGGGTTTGAGGAGGGAGCAGAGGTAAAGTGTCATTTTCATTACATTATATCAAGAGTACACACCTTCAAGATGATTTATCGCTGTTGATGTTGACCTTAATCACCTGGCTGAGGCAGTGCTTGGCAGATTCTGTTGCAAAATTACTCTTCCCCATTATTTCCACATTTTATTCTTTAGGAGGCAGTCATTATGCGCAACCCATACTACAGGACTTGGGAAATTATGCTTCACCTTCTTGAGAGCAGAGGCTCTACATAAATTACTTTGAATTTTTTTGCACAGGCAAGCTGTCTGTCTCCTATTCATTCATTCATTCACTCAATCACTTATATTATGTCAGACTCATGGGTATTTATTTTATACTTTAGGTTATGCTCTATTACAACTTTATTACTCTCCAGTATTCAGTTAGCTCCTGTGTCCCTTTGACATACCCTCCTCATAGTGGGGTTTTCTGTTTTGTTTTTTAGTGGAGACTTTTTACTGTTTATCCTTTTGTATCTCTGAGTTTTTCTCTCATGTGCATGTATTATTTGTTTTGAAAAGTTAAAAACAGCAGCTAATGTAATTGACATTAAAAGTTTCCAGCCATAGCTGGTGTGGCTCTGGACTGAGCACCGACCAGCAGCCCAAAAGGTCACGGTTTGATTCCCAGTCAGGGCATGTGCCTGGGTTGTGGTCCAGGTCCCCAGTTGGAGGCGTGAGACTGGCAACCGATTACTGTTTCTCTCTCTCTCTTTCTCCCTCTTTCCCCCTCTGTCTAAAATAAATAAATAAAACCTTTAAAAAAAAAAGTTTCTAACTTGTGCCCTGGCCAGTGTGGCTTAGTGGACTGAGAGCCACCTGCGAACCTGCGAACAAAGGGTCGCATGTTCCATTCCTAGTCAGGGCACATGCCTGGGTTGTGGACCAGGTCCCCAGTAAGGGGAGCCCGAGAGGCAACCACTCAGTGATGTTTCCGTCTCTTTCTCCCTCCTTTCTCTAAAAATAAATACAATCCTTTTCAAAAGTTTCTGTCTTATAAAAGGAAAAACAGGTCAAAACTCTACTCCTTTGATCACTCCTTCCCTGCCATATTCTGCCCTTCCAGAGACACCTATCGATTTCTTGTTTATTTCTTCAGAGCAGTTCCTTTTTTTATTTTTTTAAACAGATATTTACATATGGTACACAGTTCTGTATACTGTACTTCTTTTTCATGTAACTATCCCTTGTGAGTTATATCTTTTTAGTAATAGAGATCTACTTCCTTCTTAGCCTCCGCATAATATTCCATTGTAAAGTTACACTGTATTTAAAACCAGTCTCCATCAGTGGATATTTATGCCCTTTGAAGTCCCTACTAGAACAAGGAGTGCTGCAGGGAATACCCACAGCTCTGTATACTTGAGTAAATAAATCTGCAGGACAAATTTATACACATGGAATTGCTGAGCCAAAGTATATTTTAAAATTTAGATGCTGCTAAATTGTCCTACTCAAACCTTTCACCATTTTCACTCTCACCAACAAAGTCTGAGAGGACCTGTTTCTCCACACCCTTGGCAACAGGGAGAAGTGCCAGACTTTTTGATCTTTGCCAATCCTGTGGATGAAAGATGCTTACTCATAGAAGTTTTAACTTGCACTTCTTTTATTATTATGAGTGAAGCCAAATATCTTGCCTGATGTTGACAAATCATTTGTGTTTTTGTTTTCTGTGAATTGTCTGTTCAGGTCCTTTGTCCATTCCCGTCCCCCCCACCCTTTGGATTTTTTTATAGCCTTTGGTGCCTTAGCGAAAGCTATTTATTTGTTTATTCCGTCAACAAATATTATTAATCACCCACGGTATACCAGACTTTGTTTTAACAACATGGCAGTGAACAGAAAGGACAAAAGTACTTTTCTCTAGGAGATTAAGATTCTAGAGAGTTTCTTCTCTAGGAATTAAAATTCAGACATAAAGTGAATAAATAAATATACATTGATTGGAGAAAAAGAAGGGTATGGGCTAGAAAGTTCCAGGGTGCTATTTTATGTAGGGGTGTTAAACTAGATTTCTTCTGGGGGTGCCAAGGGAGCAGAGAGGGGAATGAAGTGAGGAAAGGAACCATTTAGTTGTCTGGAAGAGGAATGCTTCAGGCAGAGGGAGCAGCATTGTGAAGTCCCTGAGGTGGGAATGTGCTGGGTGAGCTGGAGGACCAGCCAGGGGACCAGTGTGGCTGCAGCAGAGTGAGAGAGGGAGAAAGGTAGGAGAGATGAGTTTGGAGAAGTCAACAGGGACCAGATCAGGTAGGGCCTCACTGGTCTTTGTAAGGACTTTGGCTCCTACTATGAGTGAGATGCTGGCCATTGTAGAGTTTATTTATTCTGGCTGTTCATTTTTTTTGTGGGGGGAGAGTTCTGAAGCAGAAGAACGACATTCCCTGCTTTTTAAAGGACCACACAACAGCCCGGTCTGTGAATTGAGGCATTACAGTGTACGCATTGGTGCAGTTTCCATCATTAGCACGTGCTAACGGGAACAGCGAGCAGTCTGCCCTGCTCAAGCATATCCAATGTGCGAAAATCCAGATGGACCTCATTTTCTCCAAGGGACTGGGCAGTGACTGCCATGGGCATGTGCCCAACGTGGCATGAGTAATGGGGTGACTCCAAGCCTCTAGACCAGGGGTGTCCAAACTTTTGGCGTCTCTGGCCACACTGGAAGAAGAAGAGTTGTTTTGGGCCCCACAGTAAATACATAAACACTAACAAAAACTGATGAGCAAAAAGTAAAAGTTTTAAGTAAACTCATGTTTTTTTGTTGATGGCCGCACTTATAGCCATCCTGGACTGCGTGCGGCCCATGGGCCTCGGGTTTGACGCCACCGCGGGCCCAGGGCTTTCGCTTGTGGGTGATCAACAAGCCCCCCCCTTATTTCCCATCAGAAAGAATCATTTCTCTAAAACTTATCAACCACACCTCTAGAAGTGCCTCCTTGTCTACAGTCATATAAAGCCATAAAATATGTGTTCAAGAATGTTCTCAGAATTAGTGTGATTAATTGTACAACTTTGTGAATACACTAAAAAAAACCTGAATTGCATTCTTAAAAAGAGTGAATTTATGGTATATAAATCATAAATCAATAATACTAATGAGTGTTTCCAGAACCCCTGTTTGTCATTGCACAAAAACTGGAAACAAAACAAATGTCTATTCACAGGGATCTATTAAATAAACTTGTATAATCATCAATACATAAACACAATGGAGCAGTTAAAAAGAATGAGGTGTGTCTGTATTTGCAGATGTGAAAGACAGAAAAAGCTCTTTGTGATGTAGTGTTAGGTTAAAAAAATTAAGGTGAAGAACTGTGTGTGTTCAATGTGCTAACATTTGTATTGGAAGAGTATATAGACATGCACGTAGAATATTTCTAGAATTTTGTAACAGAAACTTATAGGGAGTGGAGATAGTTTCTACCCTCTCTGCTTTTCTTTTTTTCTTTTTATCGTCACCCAAGGACATTTTTTCATTGCTTTTAGAGAGAGAAGAAGGGAGAGAGAGAGAGAAACATTTATGCGAGAGAAATTTTAATGGGAGAGAGAAGTATCAATTGGTTGCCGCCCGTATGTGCTGGACCAGGGACCGAACTCACAACCTAGATATGTGCCCTGACTAAGAATGGAACCCACAACCTTTCGGTTACGGGATGACGCTCCAACCAGCTGAGCCATACCAGCCAGGGCATACCCTCTTTACTTAAAAAAACCAAATATTTATATGTATAATTTTTATTAAAACAAATTTAAATTATTACAACAAAAATTTAAAATGCCAAAATAAAAAATTGGGGAGAGGGATGCTTTAGGCAGATGGAGCAGCACTGCAGTCCCTGAGCAGTGGTAGGTGAGCTGGAGGACTAGCCAGGAGGTCACTGGCTGTGGCTGGCTACTGCGTATAGAGCAGACTGTGAAGTGTTTGTGGAGCTCTTGCCAGGTGACTTGGTTAGAGCATCGTCCTGTGCACCAGAAGGTTGCAGTTTTGATTCCTGGTCAGGGTATACCTAGGCTGTTGGTTCATTTTCCCATCGGTGTGCATATAAGAGGCAACTGATCAATGTTTCTCTCTCCCCCTTGCTCTCTCTTTAAAAATCAGTAAAAAAGAGTGTTTGTGGAGTACTTTCTACATTGCAGGAGTGGTAGGTGGGCAGTGGCGGATAAGACTGACAAATGCCTTTACCAAGCTCCCAGTTCCTCCCAGCTCCTCCCAGAGCTGGTGGGAGGCCTTGCCCTGGGTCTTGGAGGGAGTCCTCTCTTGCCCTCCTTCACCCACTCCCAGCTTATCTCCAGGACCCATCCAATCCAGAGTAGGCAATGAACCTTGAGCAGAGCAAATGATACTTTTCTTCTTTTTTAAAAAGATTCTATTTATTTATTTTTTAGAAAGGGGAAGGGAGGGAGAAAGAGAGGGAGAGAAACATCAATGTGTGGTTGCTTCTTGTGCACCCCCCCAATGGGGACCTGGCCTGCAACCTAGGCATGTGCCCTAGACTGGGAATTGAACTGGTGACCCTGTTGTTCGGAGGCTGACACTCAATCACTGAGCCACACCAGCCAGGGCTGACTTCACTTTTCTGAACCTCACTTTCCACGTCTAAAAAATGGGCATAATAACAAAACTTATCTAAATGAAGTTATTGTGAGAATTATTGGTGTTCTAAAAATGGGTAGAATTATTAGTATTAGTATTAGTCTGCCTCTAGTACTACTAATAGAAATATAGTGCTCACAATTATAAAGCAAGACAGACAAAACTAGAAGGACTACCCCCATTTTATATGTAAGTACACCAAGGCACAAAGATGGAAGGGCTCAGAGTCCAAACTTAGTGAAAAATTCAAGATTGGATGATTTTAGGATCAGACAAATAGGGGTTTGAATCCCTGCTTTACCACCTAACTGCTTTGTGATTTTAGTCTGGTTACCTATGTGAGCCTGAGAGTTAATCACCCATATTGAAAAGGGACAAGGCCTTGGACTTCACAGGACTTTGAAGATTAAGAGCTGCTGCAAAAGAAAAAGGCCTTCCACAGCGCTTGGAGCATGGTGTATGTCCAGGAAATAACACCTATTTAGGGTAATTGTACTGAAGATAATATTTATGGACTAGAGGGCAGACCCATTGTTAGGTGCGGAGATCACAGGAACAAGAATCGGCTCTGCGGACTGCTTCACTCTCCCTAATCCGGTTTTCTGCCCTCCCAGCCCCGCTGTGAAAGAGCAGGGGAGGCCTTCAGTGATGCAAATAGTGTTGACTTTTCATTAACAAAACAATGGGTCCGTTTAGAACTTTGAAAGGAGAAAAATTGGTTAACAAGTGTTTGTTGGTATACACACGGTGCTCTACTTGTCAAAGAACATTTCCTAAACCCTGCTGGGAGACAACCTCAGGAATCCATCTGAGGTCTCTCAAATGCTGTGTGAACTAGGGCCTTACAGTGTCTCCAGCTGAAGGAGGAATAACAGCAAGAAGGTAAAGATGCTAACTAACCTCTCAGGGCTGGTGGGTGGCTTTGATGAAAGGTGTATGAAGAGCTTGGCACCCCTTAAAAACAAAGCAATTTTTCTCATCTAAGGAAATCAGTGTATTTTATCCTAAACTTCCCCCACTCACCCTACCCCTACTTCAGGAGAAGCGACTGTAGACTCCCCTGGGGTCCCTGACCCCAACACTGGGTATTGCAGAACTACTGCCAGACACCTGGGGCCATTGTGCTGGGTGCAGAACATTCTAGTTAAGTAAGCAGTAGAGAGATACTTAAAAAAAAAAAAAAAGACAACACTTTTTCATATACACTGCTTGTATAGCCACTAAACTACTGTTTCTAGAGCTAAAGAATGGAAACAATTCTCCCTGGCTGGCATGGCTCAGTGGATTGAGTGCTGGCCTGCAAACCAAAGGGTCATTGGTTCGATTCCCAGTCAGTGCACATGCCTGGGTTGCAGGCCAGGTCCCCAATAGGGAGCACATGAGAGGCAACCACACACTGATGTTTCTCTTCCTCTCTTTCTCCTTCCCTTCCCCTCTCTCTAAAAATAAATAAATAAAATCTTTAATTAAAAAAAATGGAAACAATTCAAGTGTCCAAAATAGAGGGTTTGACATTCATACAATGGAACACTATGGCTTTTAAAATATTAGGGAGATCCCGATGTGCAGATCCTCAAGATTATTAATAAGTAAGTGCAGCTATCTTGTGTTCATGGATATAGGATGACTTGATATTGTAAAGATAACAATTCTCTCCAGGTGGATCTGTCAGTCAATGCAATGCTAAGAAAAATTACCAATAGGGTTTTTTTAAAAAAATGAAACTCAACGAGCTAATTTAAAAAATAAATAGAAGGAGCCCTGGCTGGTGTGGCTTAGTAGATTGAGTGCTGGATTGCGAACCAAAAGGTCAAAGGTTCAATTCCCAATCAGGGCACATGCTTGGGTTTTGGGCCAGGTCCCCAGTTGAAGTTGTGTGAGAGGCAACCAATAGATGTATCTCTCATGCTTTGATGTTTATCTCTCTCTCTTTCTCCCTCTTTTTCCCCCTCTGTAAAAGTAAATAAATAAAATCTTTTAGAAACAATTGCTGACTGCTGGCCAAGACGGAGGCGTAGGTAGATACACTTAGCCTCCTCACACAACCAAAGGACAACAAATTTAAAAACAACAAATAAACAGAACTGCCAGAAAACTGAACTGTGTGGGAGTCTGACAACCAAGGAGTTAAAGAAGAAACATTCATTCAGACTGGTAGGAGGGGTGGAGATGGGCAGCCAGGATGGAGAGGACACAGCAAGGCAGCGCTGGAGGACTGGGTGACCCACGTTTGCATGAGGATAATGGGGAAGAACAACTGGGGGACAAGAGAGACTGTGCAACCCAGAGCTTCAGGGTGGGGAAATAAAGCCTCAAAACCTCTGGTGATAAAAACCTGTGGGGGTTGCAGGGGTGGGAGGAACTCCCAGCTTCACAGGAGAGTTCACTGGAGAGACCCATATGGTCCTAAAATATACACAAACCCACCCACCTGGGAATCAGCACCAGAAGGGCCCAATTGGCTTGTGGGTAGCACGGGAAGGACTGAAAGCCAGCAGAGAGCAGAGTAAGCTGCACTGTTCCCTCTGGTACCCATTCCCCACAGATAGCACCACAACGCAGCAACCTGGGTTGTCCCACCCTGGAAAATACCTCAGGTTCTGCCTCTTACATCATAACAGCTGTGCTAAGACCAAAAAATATGGCCCTAATGAAAGAACAGATCAAAGCTCCAAAAACAGAACTAAGTGATGAAGAGAGACCTAATCTATCAGATGCATAGTTCAAAACACTGGGAATCAGGATGCTCACAGAAATGGTTGAGTATGGTCACAAAATGGAGGAAAAAGTGAAGGTTATGCAAAGTGAAATGAAGAGAAATGTACAGCAAACCAACAGTGAAGGGGAGGAAACTGGGACTTACATCAACAATTTGGAACAGAAGGAAGAAATAAACATTCAACCAGAACAGAATGAAGAAACAAGAATAAAAAAAATTAGGAGAGGCTTAGGAATCTCAGGGACAACTTTAAATGTTCCAACATCCGAATCATACAGGTAACAAAAGGAGAAGAGGAAGACCAAGAAATTGAAAACTTATTTGAAAAAATAATGAAGAACTGCCTTAATATAGCAAAGGAAATTGACTTCCAGGAAGTTCAGGAAGCTCAGAGAGTCCCAAAGAAATTGGATCCAAGGAGTAACACACCAAGGCACACCATAATCAATTTATGCAAGATTAAAGATGAGAGAATCTTAAAAGTAGCAAGAGAAAAGGAGAAAGTTATTTACAAAGGAGCTCCCATAAGACTGTCAGCTAATTTCTCAAAAGAAACCTTGCAGGCAAGAAGGGGCTGGAAAGAAGTATTCCAAGTCATGAAAGGCAAGGATCTGCATCCAAGATTACTCTATCGAGCAAAGCTATCATTTAGAATGGAAGGGCAGATAAAGTGCTTTCCAGATGGGATCAAGTTCAAGGAATTCATCATCACCAAGCCCTTATTATATGAAATGTTAAAGGGACTTATCTAAGAAAAAGAAGATGAACAAATGACAAACTCACAACTATCAACAACTGAACCTTAAAAAAAAAACAACCAAAAACAAACTAAGGAAACAACTAGAACAGGAATAGAATCACAGAAATGGAGATCACATGGAAGGTTATTACTGGGGAGGGAGAGGGGAGAGAATGGGGGTAAAGGTACAGAGAATAAAACCATAAATGGTAGGTACAAAATAGACAGGGGGAGGTTAAGAATAGTATGGGAAATTGAGAAGCCAAAGAACTTATATGTGTGACACATGGACATAAACTAAGCGGGGGGAATGTGGGTGGGAGGTGGGATACAGGGCAGAGGGGAATAATGGGGGGAAAATGGGACAACTGTGATAGCATAATCAATAAAATATATTTACAAATAAATTCATAAATGAAAAAATAAAATCCTTTAAATAGATGAAGAAATGAAAGAAATAAAGGGCTAAGAACAGGAAGAGAGGGGACTTGCTCTACTACAATTGTTAACAAGCTAGAATAACAAAGACGATGTCGTATTGGTAGCAATAAAAATTCACTGAGATCAGCTCATGAATATACGAAAACTTTGATAAATGACAGGTGGCATGGCAGATCAAAATGCGGACTATTCAATAGATGGAACTGGGGAAAAATGATCATCCATATGGGAAAAAATGAAATTAGATCACTGCTTCGCATTATACACACAAACTCCCGGTATATAAGGACTTAATTATCAAAAGCAAAACTTTAAAACTTTCAGGAGAAAATATAAGGAAATTTCTTTCTGAACTTGGGGTAATAAATCTCTTAAACAAAACACAAAAGGTTAATTATAAAAGAAAATATGAATAAATGAAACTATTGAAATAAAAGAAAATTAGCCCTGGCTGGTGTGGCTCAGTGGATTGAGCGATGGACTGTGAACCTAAGGGCCACCGGTTCAATTCCCAGTCAGGGCACATGCCTGGGTTTTGGGCCATGTCCTCAGTTGGAGGCACTTGATAGGTAACCACACATTGATGTTTCTCTCCCTTTCTTTCTCCCTCCCTTCCCTTCTCTCTAAAAATCAATAAATAAAATCTTTAAAAAAATTTTTATTAATTGATTTTTAGAGAGAGAGGAGAGGAAGGAAAGAGGAGAGAGAAAGAAAAACATTGATTTGTAGTTCCACATATTTTTGCATTCATTGGTTGATTCTTTTTTTGTATTTTATTTATTTATTTGTTTGTTTGTTAGAGAGAGGGAAAGAGGGAGAAACAAACAAAAAGCATTGATCTGATGATCCACTTGCATTCACTGATTGCTTCTTCTATGTGCCCTGATGGGGGATCGAACCCACAACCTTAGCATATCAGGATGTCGCTCTAACCAACTGAGCTATCCAGCCAGGACCCTGTCTTTGGTTCTATGAGTTTGTTTGTTTTTAGAGTCCACATATATGTGAGATCATACAGCATTTGTCTTTCTCTGTCTGACTTATTGTATTTAACATAATACTTTCAAGGTCCATCCATGTTGTCACAAATGGTAGAATTTCCTCTTCTTAATGGCTGGATATCATTCCATTGTATTTTATACCATGACTTCTGTATCTGTTCATCCACTGATTAACACTTAGGCTGTTTCCGTGCTTGGCTATTGTAAATAGTGCTGCCCTGAACATGGGGTTGCAGATATCTTTTCAAGTTAGTGTTTGTATTTTCTTTGGATCTATTCCCAGAAGTAGAATGGCTGGATCATATAGTAGTTTTATTTTTAATTTTTTAATAATTTGTTTTCCATGGTGGCTGTTTCAATTTACAGTCCCACCAACAGTGAGTGTATAAGGGTCCCCTTTTTTCTACATCCATGCCAGCGTTTGTTATCTCCTGTCTCTCTTTTTTTAAATCTTATTTATTTTTAGAGAGAAGGGAAAGGAGGGAGAAAGAGGGAGAGAAACATCAATGCACGAGAGATACATTAATTGGTTGCTTCTTGCATGTCCCCAACCAGGGACCTGGGTTGCAACCCAGGCATGTGTGTTGACTGGGAATCAAACCAGTGACCCTTTGGTTTGCAGGCCAGTGCTCAATCCCCTGAGCCACATTTATTTAATTTGAGAGGGAGAGGAGGGGAAGGAGAAAGAGAAGGAGAAAAACATCAATGTGTGGTTGCCTCTTGCACACCCTTAACTGGGGACATGGCCTGAAACCTAGGCATTTGCCCTGACTCAGAATTGAACCAGTGACTGGTTCACAGGCCTGCACTCAATCCACTGAGCCACACCAGCCAGGGGTCTGTTGTCTTTTTAAAAAAATGATTTTTAATTTTTCAATTGCAGTTGACATTAGCTGTACAACATAATGATTAGACATTTATATAACTTATGAAATAATTATCCCAATAAGTCTAGTAGTCATCTGACACCACACATAATTATTACAATATCATTGACCGTATTCTTTATGCTGTACTTTACATCTTGAGGATGTACACCATATGACTATTTTTATAACTGTTAATTTGTACTTCTTAATCCCTTTGCCTTTTTCACCCATCCCCAGACCTTCCTACCATCTGGCAACCATCAATATATTCTCTGTATTTGTGTACTTGTTTGTTTTATTTATTTATTTTGTTGTTTAGATTCCACATGTAAGTGAAATCATATGGTACTTGTCTTTCTCTGTCTCACTTAATTCACTTAGCATAATACCCTTTAGGTCCATCCATGTAGTTACAAATGGCAAAATTTCACTCTTTTTAATGGCTGAGCAATATTTCATTGCATACGTGTACCACATCTTCTTTATCCATTTGTCTATTAATGGGCACTTGGGTTGCTTCATATCTTGGCTATTGTAAATAATGCTGCAGTGAACATAGGAATACATATATGTTTTCAAATTAATGTTTTGGATTCTTTTGGATAAATACCCATAAGGTAGTTTATTTTATTTATTTTTATTTTTTAATTTAATCTTCATTGTTTTTTCCTTGTCTGTTGAGTCCCCTTGGTGGTTGTTTTTATTTTTTTTTAGGAACCTCCCTACTGTTTTCCACAGTGGCTACATCAACTTACAATCCCACCAACAGTGCAAGAGGGCTTCCTTTTCTCCACATCCTCACCAACACTTGTTGTTTGTTGATTTGTTGATGATAGCCATTCTGACAGGTGTGAGGTGGTATCTCATTGTGGTTTTAATTTGCATTTCTCTGATGATTAGTGATGTTGAGAATCTTTTCATATATCTGTTTGACATCTGTATATCTTCTTTGGAGAAAGGTCTCTTCAGGTCCTCTGCCCATTGTTGTATGTGTGTGTGTGTGTGTGTGTGTGTGTGAGTGTGTGTTAAGTTGTATGAGTTTCTTATATATTTTGAATATTAACCCCTTATCCGATGTATCATTGGTGAATATATTCTCCCATTCAGTAGGTTGTCTTTTTGTTTTGTTGATGGTTTCCTTTGCAGTGCAAAAAAACCTTTAAGTTTAATGTAGTCCCAATTGTTTATTTTTTCACTTGTTACCCTTGCCCGAGGAGACATATCCAAAAACAAAAAGTTGTTAAGAGCGATGTCACAGAGCTTACTGTCTATATTTTTTCTAAGAGTTTTATGGTTTCAGGTGTTCAAGTCTTTATGTCTTTCATACATTTTGTGTTTATTCTTGTATATGGTGTAAGAAAGTGGTCTAGTTTCATTTTTTTTCCATGTGTCTGTCCAGTTTCCCCAACACCGTTTACTGAAGTTATTGTCTTTACCCCATTGTATAGTCTTGCCTCCGTTGTCATAGATTAATTGATCACATAGGTGTGGGTTTATTTCTTGGTTATTTTGTTTCATTGAACTATGTATGTTTTCAGGCCAGTGCCATGCTATTTTGATTACTATAGCCTTGTAGAATAGTTCAGCATCAAGTAGCATGATAGCTTCAACTTTGTTCTTCTTTCTCAAGATTGATGTGGCTATTTGGGGTCTATTGTGGTTCTTATACACTTGAGGATTATCTGTTCTAGCTCTGTGAAAAATACCATTGGGCCCTGGCTGGTGTGGCTCAGTGGACTGAATGCCAGCCTGCAAACCAAGGGGTCGCAGGTTGGGTTCCTAGTCAGGGTACATACCTGGACTGTGGGCCAAGTTGGGTCACCAGTGGGGGGTGTGCAAGAGGCAACCACACACTGATGTTTCTCTCCCTCTCTTTCTCCCTCCCTTTCCCTCTAAAATAAATAAATAAAATCTTAAAAGAAAAGAAAAGAAAAATTTCATTGGTATTTTGATAGGAACTGGAGTGAGTCTTTAAATTGCTTTGGGTAGTATGGGCATTTATAAATATTTATTTATTTATAGAGAGAGGGGAGAGAAATAGAAGGAGAGAATGATGATGTGTGAGAGATGCATCAATCTGTTTCCTCTTGCACGTTCCCACCTGGGGACCTGGTCCGAAATCCAGGCATGTGCCCTGACTGGAAGTCGAACCAGCGACCTTTCAGACCAGACCAGTGAGTGCTCAATCCACCGAGCTACACCAGCCAGGGTGGTATGGACATTTTAATATTGTTCATTCTTCCTCATGGGTGCAGTATAGCTTTGTATTTGTTGTGTCTTCTTCAATGTTTTTCTTCAATGTCTTTTGGTTTTCTGACCTCAAGTCTATACTTCCTCAGTTAAATTTATTTCTAAGTATTTTATTCTTTTTCATGCAATTGTAAATGGCATTGTTTTCTTAGTTTCTTTAATAGTTTATTATTGGTGTATAAAAATGCAACTGATTTTGGAATATTAATTTTGTATTCTGCTACTTTAGTAAGTTCATTTATTATAATAGTTTTTGGTGGCTCTTTAGGATATTCTCTCTATAAAACCTTGTCTTTTCAATAATAGCCATTTTAACAGGTGTGAGGTGATATCTCATTCTAGCTTTTTTTTTTTAAGGTAAAAATTTATTGATTGATTGATTTTAGAGAGCAAGGAAGGGTTGATTCTTGTTGTCCCCTGACCTGGATCAAACCTGTAACCATGGTGTATAGGGACGACGCTCTAACCAACTGAGCTACCTGGCAAGGGCATCATTCTCATTTTAATTTGCACTTCCCTGATCACTAATGATGTTGAGCATGTTTTCATGTTAGCCTTTCATATGCCTTCTTTGAAAAAAATGTCTATTCAGGTCCTTTGCCCATTTTTTAAACTGGGTTATTTGGGGTTTTATTTATTTATTTTTGCCATTTAGTCGTATGTGTCCTTTGTATATTTTGGATATTAACCCCTTATCAGATATATGCCGCAGCTTTTTTATTTATTCATATACTGAAGGACATCTTGGCTGCTTGCAAGTTTTGACAATCATGAATAAAATTGCTACCTTATTGCTCCACATCTTCGTCAGCATTTGGTACTGTCAGTATTCCGGGTTTTGGCCACTCAAATATGTATGTAGTGGTATCTCATTGTTATTTTTATATGCATATTTGCCATCTGTATGTCTCTTTTGTCTGTTAAGGCGTTTGGCCCATTTTTAATTGGCTTGTTTGTTTTCTTATTGTTGAGTTGGTTTTTCTTTTCATGACTTTTAGAGGAAGGGAGGGAGAAACATTGATGTGAGAGAATCATTGATTGATTACCTCCTGCATGTGCCCGGACTGGGATCCTATGTGCCAGGACAAGGAACCTGACCTGCAAGCTAGGTATGTACCCTGACTGGGAATCAAACTGGCAACCCTCTGGTGATGGGATGATGCTCCAACCAACTGAGCCACACCAGCCAGGGTATTGTTGACTTTTAAGAGTTCTTTGTACAAGGGGAGACCCCCCCAAAAAAACCCAGAATTATCTTCTGAAGGGCGGGCCCCTTGTAGTACAGGCTTCTCCCAATAGCTGAGTATTCTAGGAACCCATCTGTATCAGTGCACTAGCTGGCGTTGTTGTGAGAGGCTGCGTTCGGCTTCAGTGAATTTTTTTGAAGACTCTTTGAACACATTTGCCCATTTCATGATGGGTGATATACAAGCGCACCTGCCCACATCTCACTGAGTGTTCAGCAGTTTTTGACCAAAACCAGCATGACCCTCCATGCCTCACCCTCCATATTCACCGGATCTTACTCTGAACGATTTTTTTTGATTTGTTTGTTTCCCTGGATGAAAAAAGTCCTCAAAGGGAAATGTTTTGCTGATGTGAAAGAGGTGAAACAAAAAAAACGGCAGAAGCACTAAAAGGCGTCAAAATCGATGTGTTCACAACTGTTCTGAGCAGTGGAAAAAAGAGTCTCGATAGGTGTACTGCACCAAATGGAGAGTACTTTGAAGGTGACTGACATTTAAACATGTAAGAATAAATAAATTTACTTATTTTATAAATAAATTCTGAGGTTTTTTTGGGTCATCCCTTGTATACGTAGTTTCGATAAGTCCTTATGAGATATGTCATTTGTAAATATTGTCTCCTAGTATGGTCTGTGGCTTGTCTTCTCATTTTCTTTTTTTTTTTTTTAAGATTTTTAAAATTTATTTTAGAGAGGGGAAGGAAGGGAGAAAGAGAGGGAGAGAAATATCAATGTATGGCTGCCTGTCAAGCACCCCGTACTGGGGACCTGGCCCAAAACCCATGCATGTGCCCTGACTGGGTATTGAACCAGTGACCATTTGGTTTATGGGCTGGCACTCAAATCCACTGAGCCATACCAGCCAAGGCTAAACTTTTTTAAAAAAAGATTTTATTTGTTTATTTTTAGAAAGAGGGGAAGAGAGGGAGAGAGACATCGATGTGTGAGAGAAACAACTGGTTGCCTCTTTCACACCCTCCAACCGGGGACCTGGTCTGCAACCCAGGCATTTGCCCTGACTGAGAATTGAACTAGCGACCTTTCAGTTCATAGGCCAGTGCTCATCCTACTGAGCCACATCAGCCAGGACACCACTTAAACTTTTAAACTGCAGTGACTAAGGCCTCTTATGTGTTCCCAGCTTCTCAGGCCTGGGGTACAACAGCCCCTGGGCATCTCCTACATCCTAGGGTGGCCATAGAACAAAGGCATGCCAGGACAAGCAGGAGGAATTAACAATCAATTTTATTGGGCTCAGACCAGGAGTCCATGAGTCTCGATGACCTCTGTGTATGTTGGTTTTGTTCTCCATGTTCTTTTCAGTCTGTTCTATAGCCTCATGAGCTGCTTTTTCTTCTCGTAGTGGATCTTGACTTTCTCCTTCTCCTCCAGAGTGGCTATGACTGCCTTGTACTTCCATGTAGGCCAGGTGCCCTAGGGAGGCAAACTTCACCATTGGCTTTTTCTTGACATAGGGTGGCAATATCCCATCAAATACCTTGAGGCAGTGGGAGGCGGCCTGGCCTCAGCTGGGCTTGTTGAGCAGCATGTGTCCTTGCAGGGTCCACCAAAAGATGAAGCTGGGGGCTTGGAGGTGAAAAAGGCTGCAGGATGGGTTGGTGTTCATCCATTTGTGGAGGCCAGGTACTTTAACCTCTGTGGAAATTGCCAGAAATGATGATGCCCTCACAGCGCACAACCACTACCTTCCAGCCCCAGCACTGCTAGGCCACAGTGGCTGCTAGGCAGCCCAGGAGAGGGCCTCAGCTGCCAAGCACCAGGACCTGCCCCTCCACCATCCTCAGCAGCTGCCTAGGAAAGCTATAGTAAATTTTTATGTCAGATTGTGCCAGTGTTTCCATTTTGTTCTCCTTTAATACTCTGTTGGCTACTGTGGGTCTTTTGCTCCTGCATATCAACTTTAGAGTCAGTTCATTGATATCCACAAAACAACTTGCTGAGATTTTTATTGTGATTGCATCAAATCTATAGATGAAGTAGGAGAGAAGAACTGACATCTTGATGACCTTGTCTTCATCATTTCTCATTCAACCAAAATTTTAACTGTAAAACTGAACCAACAATCTCTTCTTCACAAGGTTGTTTCAAAAGTTTTTCATTAATTCAGTAGTTATTAGAAAGCACTGAGAACTCTGTGATAATGTTCCTATTCTCAGGGAGGTTATCCTTTTTGGGGGAGGGGATAGACAATAAACAAGCATACAAAGTTAATAACTTCAGGTAAATGAAGAAAGCATGTGATAGAGTGACTGGCAGGGAAAGGGCTACTAAATATCAGGAAACTTCTCCAATGAGGCAATGTTTGAACTATGACTTTCATGAAAAGGGAGAGCTAGCTAGCCATGAGAAAAAAATTCAGACAAAAAAGGTGAGAGCTCTGGAAGCAGCAGAAATGAACTCGATGAAAGGCTTGTAGAAGGGCATGGTGGCTATAGTATCGTGAGCAAGAGGTAAATGAAGTAAAAAAAGTAGACAGGGGTTAGAGCCTGTAGTTATTTTATTTTTAAAATTTAAATATAAAATATATGCTGCAAGGTACATAAAGGGTATACATTTTTACTTATTTTTTTAAAATATATTTTATTGATTATGCTATTTCAGTTGACCCATTTTCCCCTTATTCCCCTCTGCCCTGCACACCCCTTCCCACCCACATTTCCCCTCTTTATTTCATGCCCTTGGGTTGTACATATAAGTTCTTTGGCTCCTCCATTTCCTGTACTAGTCTTAACCTCCTCCTATCTTCTACCTACCATTTATGCTTCTTATTCCCTGTACCTTTTCCCCCTCTCCCCACACCCACTCCCCTGCTGATAACCCTCCATGTGATCTCCATTTCTGTGATTTTGTTCCTGTTCTAGTTGTTTGCTTAGTTTCTTTTTGTTTTTGTTTTAGGTTCGGTTGTTAATAACTGTGAGTGTGTTGTCATTTTACTGTTCATATTTTTGATCATCTTCTTTTTCTTAGATAAGTCCCTTTAACATTTCATGTAATAATGGCTTGGTGATGATGAACTCCTTGAACTTGACCTTATCTGGGAAGCACTTCATCTGCCCTTCCATTCTAAATGAAAGCTTTGCTGGATAGAGTAATCTTGGATGTAGGTCCTTGCCTTTCATGACTTGGAATACTTCTTTCAAGACTCTTCTTGCCTGCAAGGTTTCTTTTGAGAAATCAGCTGACAGTCTTATGGGCACTCCTTTGTAGGTTACTGTCTCCTTTTCTCTTGCTGCTTTTAAGATTCTCTTTATCTTTCATCTTGGGTAATGTAATTATGATGTGCCTTGGTGTGTTCCTCCTTGGGTCCAACTTGTTTGGGACTCTGTGAGCTTCCTGGACTTCCTAGAAGTCTATTTCCTTTGCCAGATTGGGGAAGTTCTCCTTCATTATTTGTTCAAATGTTTTCAATTTCTTTTAAAAAAAGATTTTATTTTTAGAGAGAAGGAAAGGGAGGGAGAAAGAAAGGGAAACATCAATGTGTGATTGCCTCTCACGCGCCCCCTACTGGGGACCTGGCCTGAAACCCAGGCACGTGCTCTGGGAATCCAACTGGCAATCCTTTGGTTCAGTCCGTTGCTCAATCCACTGAGCCACACCAGCCAGGGTGAAAGGGTATAAATTTTAAGTGCACAGCTCAGTGAATGTTTGTATCTGTACACACCCATGGGTGTAACCTCATGTAGATTATAACATAGGACAGAGATCAGGAAACTTTTTTGGTAAAGGGTTAGATAGAAGATAGTTTAGGCTTTGTGGGCCTCTGGTTTTGGTTACACCTACTCAGCTCTGCAATTGAATCAGGAAAGAAGCATAGACACTATGTAAGTGGATGGACATGGTTGGGTTTCAATCAACCTTTAGTTCAGAATACTGAAATTTGAATTAGATAAAATTTTCATGTGTGACAAAATATTGGTCATATTTTGATTTTTCCTCAATCACTTGAAAATGTAAAAACCATTCTTAGCTTGTGTGCTGTACAAAAACAGGTAGTGGGCAGGACTTGCTTACCCTTTGGGCCATAGCTTACCAACTTTTGATATAATTCGTTTTCAGTATCCCCCTTGTACCTCTTCCTAGTAAAACCTCTTTCCCTTATAGTTAGTGCTATGACTGGTATCACCATCAATTAATTTTCTCTGCTCCTGAACTTTAAACAAATGGATATCATATGCATACGCTCTTATGTTTGGTTTCTTCAGCTTATCATGTCTTTCCTGTGATGATTTAAGTGGACTATGATGCCATTTGGAGGTTTTAGGTTTGAGAGAAACATGATCTGACTTACATGAAAAGGACACTGGCTGCTGTATGAATAATGGAGTAAAGGGAAACAGGAGTGGAAGTGGGAAGCCCTGTTAGGAGTAATCCAAGCAAGAGGTGATGACCAGGGTGATAGTCATGGAAATAGAGGAAAGATTTCAATTTGAGTTTATGTAACCAATATGTTATTTTTTAAAGTATTATAAGGCAAGTAGCTCACACTAATAAATTTCCTGAATAATCTTTGAGACTGGCATAGTGAATTTTCATGTATAAACTATGTCCCTACACTCAAGGGGTTAATAATCCTTTTTGGAGTGGTGTGGACAGACTATGAATCCATACCCAATTCAATCAGTGCTTTAAGAAGCCTAGGAAGCTGTGGGAGCCAGAAGGGGTATTACACCAGCCTGCAGTTGCTCAACAGAGATCACTTGGGGGTTGTGGCCCTTGAGCTACATTTTAAAGAACAGTTGAAAAAGGACGAAAGGTATATGGGAAGACCAAGAGATGTGAGACCTATTAAAAGCTCAGGAAGGTTCTATTGTGGAATCTCAAATATATAAGCCTGGCCTAAAAAAAAAAGACTTTGAACTGGGCCTAAATGGATGGGCATTCATCCACTTATTCAATCAAAAAAACCACTCCTGGGTGCTCCTATGTGCCTCGAGGCTCCATGAGAGGCCACAGGTAGCAAACTGGCAGCCTTTGGGCTGCATGTGACCCTTCCATGTATTTTGGCCCACATTCCTACAGGGTGACTGGAATAGTGGTTTGAACAGTGGCTGTTCCTTCAGGACAGAGCATATGGTTTCCTGTTCTTCAAATTCCTCACTTGCTTCTCTTCACTTTAGTTACAATTCTTCCTGGCCCTTGCAGGTTTTTGAGTTTTCAACCCCTGCTTTTTGTTGTAAGAAAAATAGGACTTCAAGTCAATGACACAAAGACAAAATTATCAACATTTTGGATAAATAGGTAAGAGGTTTTTGAAAAATATATTATTTATTTATTTATTTTTAGAAAGAAGGGAAGCGAGGGAGAAAAAGAGGGAGAGAAACATCAGTGTGTGGGTGCCTCTGGAGTACCCCTTACTGGGAACCTAGCCAACAATCCAGGAATGTGCCCTGACTGGGATCGAACCAATGACCCTTTGTCAGTCCACTGAGCTACACCAGCCAGGGCAGAAGACGTGATAGTTAACCTGAGTGAATGAAGAGATGGGAGCTTTTTCAGGGCTTCCTAACCTGGCTCCTGTGGTGGGTTTTTGTGAGAGTATGAGCACTCTTATGACTTAAGACTGTTTGGCATGCCTCTTGGTTTAGGGCTCTGTCACTGATTAATCTGAGCCTCAGTTCATTTGTAAAATGGAATATTGTTGAGATTAAAGGAGATAATCAGTGCACAAAGTGGCCTCAGGAGAAAGTAACATTATTATTCTATTCTGGGGTTAGGGTATGGATTCTCAAAGGGGTTCTTAACCTAGAAGTTGGCGAACAGATGGCACAGGTGCTTGGGAGCTATTGGAAATACCACTCTTGTGTAAATCGAAGCAGCTCTCTGTTGAAGTGGACTGCAGTGAGAAGCCCAGGCTTCACTGCTAACTTCCTGAAAATACCTGAGAAATTGTTTCAGCTTTCTAGGTAACCTGTTAAAAATGTGGGAACTTGTCCGACTTGCCAGCCGCAATGCAGCCCCCGCGATAGCTTCCGTGGTAGAAGGCAAGCCGGGCAAGCGGGGTAAGCGCGAAGCCTCCAGGCGGACTACACCTCCCAGCCTTCCTTGCGCTTCGGATAGCGCCCTACGCTAACACGCGAGCCTCTCCGCTTTCCCAACCTCCAGTTACCGTGTCTCGCGAGAGGACGGGCCGCGCCGGCGGTAGCGATAGCCGTGGTGGTGGTGCTGGTGCTGGTGCTGCTGGTGGCGGCCGAGACGGCGGCGGCCATTTTGGTGAGGCCTCGGAAGCGGCGGCGGCGGCGGCGGCGGCTCGTTGGGACTGCTGTCTCATTTTTCCCACTCACCGCCAGCACCTCTGTGGCGTGAGAGGAGGTAGTGGAAGCAAGGCGGTGGCAATAGCTGCGGGCCCCAGGGGAATTTAAAGGCCGCAAAGGCGGCTGCCAAGAGGGGGCCCTGCCCCCTCCTCTTCCGCGGGAAGGGGGTGGTGCGTACGCCCCCGAGGACGCAGGTAAGGAGAGGGAGACAAGATGGCGGACGCTCCACAGTTCCCCCTCCCCTGACGGGTGACTGCGCGCGCATCATTCCGCCACCGCCTTCCCTCCCTCCTTCCCGGGGTGCTGCGCGCGCACCTTCGGCCAGGGCCCCGGGGCCGGTACGCGAGGCTGTCGGCGCGCGCCCATAGAGACAGGTTGAGGGGGGCCAGGCCGGCCGGTGCTAGGCCTGGGCGCGTCTTCTCTCCCTTCCCGCCCGTCTGCGCACGCGTGCCTGAGCGAGCGAGCGACCCCTGAGAGGACGGACACAGGTGTGCTGCTGCCCGCCCACCGACCCCAGCCCCGCTCAGGGACGCGCGGGAAGAGGAAGGGGGGCGTGGGATGAGTAGTCGGGGCGTGTGCCCACCCTATTTAGTCAGATACCAGGACCTGGCGGCTCGAACCCTTCCTTATCTCAGCCTTTTGCGGTCTGGTAGCGGGGGTCACTCCCTGATGGGTAGGGGTAACAGGCTCCCCAGCCCTGCGACCCTTGTGTGCGTGGGTTTGGGTTCTAGCGGGAGCCCCTGGGCGATGCGCGCAGCGGGCTCAGTCCGCCTCCAGCCGCGCACGCGCCGGCCCCTCCCCCACTCTGTCGCGCACGTTGGGTGGGGTGGGAGTCTAGGAGGGGGCGGGGCTATCTTAGGGCTAGTGGCAACTTGGGGCAGAGGTCAGGGGTCATGTTGGGTCATGCTGTTGGGAGGGGTGAGAGACCGTAGTGAAGCCTAGGGTTAAGAGTTCAGGCGAGCTTCTTGGATTCCAGTTAGCTTGTGCTTTGTGAATCTTGTGGAGGAGGGAGTGAATCAAAGGCAGCACCGTGGTTAAGGGATTTCCTTAAACACTGGGGAAACACTTCCGGGCCTTGTGCGGGATAACCTTGCCTGTTTCCGGGCCATGGTTCGCCGCTCTTCGATCTTTCTCACATTTGATTCTTCCCCTCATGTTTCCTGCTGCAGTTCTTGTATTTGGGGAAGTGGCTACTGGTGCAGGTTTGAGAGTTCAGGGGTCCTTCCCTGGGGAAGGGTGGGTTGGCCCGTGTTCTATCCTTACTGGCAGGAGAGAAGGCTGCCAGCAGCCAGCACCTTTTTGAGATTCTAGATGTGACTTTTCTTTTTTTGTTGTCTTCCATTCAGTACTTGGAACCTTTTACACTTAGGCTTTTTAAACTTTTTTTTTTTTTTTCTTCACTTCCCTGCTCTTACCACTAGCCAGAATTTTGATTTGCTTTTATTTTTCTGAAACGAGCTTTTCCTAATGCTATAGCTTTTTTTCAGCTTTTGAACTGAATTCAGTATATTTAAAAGCCTCCAAAGTTGATGTAAAGAAGGCTTTGATGGATGCTGATATACATGGATTGAGTCCTCACTGCTGTTTTCTTCTTTTTGTTTCAGTTGTGATTCCCCTCAGTACGGCGGCACCGTGGAAGTACAGACTTTCACAGGGGGTGTGGTCTCAGCTCACACAGGTGAGGGTTCACATACCTTTTGTGTACTGATGCTAATGGGAGAGGTGTTTGAGATCTAATGAGAGAAATTCTAGGTTAATACTTCTGGGTGGATAATAGTATTGGAACGATAGAGCTGGGACTGTGGATAGAGAAAGATCTTATCACACTGGCTCTACCAAGGAATAGCTTGTCCTCCAAGGTTTTGGCATTAGATTTAAGTCTTCCTCCTACCACTTCCTTACTATGATCTTATGCAAGTCATTTGGTCTCTTTTTTTCCTGATTTCTTCCTAACTTGCAAAACACAGGAAATATTAGAATGTAATCTCCATTTAGGTCAGGGGTCATTTCTGCATGGCTCCTCAGTATGTAGAAGGAACTAAGTAAACATTTATTAACATCAAAAAAGTACCTCATTCATAAGGTATATGTGAGGGTATAGAATACATCAACTAAGTATCAAGAAAAGTATCTGACACATAGTAGCTGCTCAAGAAATGCAGGCTATAATCACTGTTCATTTATCGTTTTCAAGTGTTACGCCTGGCAATTTAAAAGATTCTTTAATATTTTAAAATCCCATTTCTACTCTTTTTACCCTACTTTAGGTGCTCCAGAGGCCAGTGGACCTGAGCGGAGGCTGGGACGCCCTAGTGGGCCCCGGGCCCTGGAAGGCGGGTCCCGGTGGCCTGTGGCCCAGAATGAGGCCAGCTCCCAGCATGCCCTGCAGCCGGACGCCAGCCCCTCGGCCAGCAGCAGTGGTGATAACGACCCAGTCGTTCTTCAGGCATCCAAAGAGGAGCCTGGGAGTGGGACCATGCAGAGCAGCCCCTCCCCTGCTCACCCTCAGCTCCCAATTCTGCAGACACAGGTTTGCAAGTGGGGAGAGTTCCTTCTCTGCTTCTGCTTTATGGTCTGCTGGCTCTGAGGCAGAAGAAATATAACAGGTTTGCCCTGGCTGGTGTGACTCAGTGGTTGAGTGACAGCCTGCGAACCAAAGGGTCACTGGTTCGATTCCCAGTCAGGGCACATGTCTGGGTTGCAGGCCAGGTTTCCAGTGGGGGTTGCACAAGAGGCAACTACCCATTGATGTTTTTCTTTCTTTCTCCTACCCTTCTCCTCTTTCTAAAAATAAATAAAGTCTTTTAAAAAAGAAAAGAAATATGACAGGTCTTAGCTATATTTTTATGATCCTAGCAACCTGGGTACTGAGTTTAGAGAATCTTCACATGAACTGTTAAGCCTGTTGGATACTTATATTGTACTTGGTATTAGTGTAACATTGAGAGTATGGAAACTTCTTGTTACCTGAAAAAGGTTGAATTAGGCCAGGTTGGAAAGGCAGATTGGGACAACTTGCTTCTAAGACTGTGATTTGAGAATATGTCATTTTCTTTGGGTGGTGTGTATACATGTGTAGTGTTCATTCTTTTTTCATACCAAGAAGGTTAAGGGAGTAGGGGAGAAAATCGTGGCTTTTTACGCTAGACAGACCTGGGTTTGTATACAATAGGCTTTCGATGGTTATGGATTTGATACTTATAATTAGCTTGAGCATCTGGGAAATTTTGTGACATAGAGTCTTTTGTCATTTGGCTGAGTAGGAATTTGAGTGGCACGCTGAAGCTTGTGTGCTGGAGTGAATTTCATGAGTTCCCTCACTATCCATATTTAATTAGGACTTTTTCCTTTACTTATGGCTTGTGCAGGACCTTATAAAATAATAGGTGGGTGTTTAAGGACAGTACCCCCCAACCCCTCCTTCCCCTCATACCTCCCCAGTAAAGGAAGCTACCAAGACTGGTATTGAATATAAAAAGGTTTAGGTGATTTTTGATTTTTGTCTTTTTAGGTCTTTTGAATTTGGTGATAGCTCAGATTTATTTGCTTGGGTGACTTTGTCATACTTGCCATGAAAAGGAGGGAAAAATAGGGATTTGTTTATATAAGTGAAATCATTGAAATTCTGAAAGGCTCATTAAAATTTGAAATCATGGAGTATTCTTGAATACTCTGTTAAAGAGTACTCTAGTATTCTTTAATACTATTAGACTCTAATTCCTCTTGCATGCCAGGCTTCTGCGATAAGCTTGGTTCTGCCCTGTCGAACACCTTACTAAAACTTTACCCCAGAGGTTTGTGTTTACAAAATGAGGTTAATACCTTACTTCAGAGTTTTTTTTCTTGTGAAATAATGTATTTTAAAGTCCTGGTACAGTGCTAAGCATTCATTTTATCTTTCTTTTTTTCTCTTTTCTAGATGGTGTCGGACGGCATGACAGGCAGCAATCCTGTTTCCCCTGCCTCATCCAGTTCCCCAGCCTCTAGTGGGGCAGGTGGCATCTCCCCCCAGCATATAGCTCAAGATTCCTCTCTGGATGGACCTCCAGGACCCCCAGATGGTGCCTCAGTGTCCCTGGAGGGGCTCAGCTTACTCCAGGTTGCTGACCTGGCTAACAAGGGCCCAAAGTGGGAGAAGAGCCATGCTGAGATTGCAGAGCAAGCCAAGCATGTAAGTGTGAAAAAGGCTTGTGAGGGTTCTTGAGAATCCTCTTCCCTGAACTTCTGTGTTCCATGGATGTTTTACATTTCTTGTCTTGTGGTGTATAGGTTCTGCCTTAACGTACATGCATACATGATCTTGAGCAAGTTGCTTAAACTCGGAGCCTCATTTTCTTTTCCATAAGATAGAGATGACGTAATAGCCTGTAGGCTGTAAGACATAAAAGTGCTTTGTGAGCTGGGAGGCTCTTAAGATTTACTGGTTGCCCTGGCTGGTATGGCTTGGTTGGACATCATTCTGCAAAAGGTTGAGGGTTTGAATCCTGGTCAAGACACATGCCTGGGTTGCAGGTTTAGTTCCCAGTTGGAGCATGTGCAAGAGACAACTGATTGATGTTTCTCTCTCACATCGATGTTTCTCTCCCTCTCTTTTTTCCCTCTCTTCCCCTCTCTCTGGGGTCAATAAAGAAAAAAAGTTTTTGAAAAGAGGAAATAGAAGGGTAACTGGTTTCTGTTTATTTGTCCATGGTAAGTGTGGTCCATGCTTCCGCAACATCAGCATCACCTAGAAACTTGCTAGAAATACAAATTTTTATTTTATTTTTTTAGAAATGTAAATTCTTAGTACCTCTCTCGTATCTACTCATTTAAAACTAGAGGGTAGGACCTAGCAATCTGTCTTAACCGTTTGAGTCCCAAGCAGCGCGATTGCGCTGCTGACAATACCCCCTGGGACTCAAACGGTTAAAAAGCACGTCGGGTGATTCTGATGAATGCTCAAATTTGAGAGTCATTGATCTAAATGCCCATTTTTTAAATATTTTATTCACCATCAGGCTATTTAGTTCCCTGATTCATCCCTGGCTGTTATTCTCTTGATTAGTTTTTGTAGGGAGACAAGAATAATGAGGGCAGTTGTCTTACGTCACCTCTGTTAAATAAAAAAAATTTAAAATGCTTTTTTTCCCCCTTATGAAATACGGGGGGGGGGGTGCAAAGTAAAGTGGGTTGGCAGTTCATATGGAAAATAATGCAATAATAAACTGTTTCATATACTTAACAACTGTAAATCTGCTTTTGCTCCACCCTGTATAGTCAGTGTAGAAACAATGTTATTTTTTGGTTTTGGTATACACTGTAAATGTTTTGGTGTATAAATTTTTAGTATTTTCACTAAAATACATCTTTCTAAAAATAGTACTTTTTGAAGGCAAACAAGATTGTGTAAGGTGGGCTTTATAGCATGCTTCCGAAGAGCGCACACTCCTGCATAAGTGGAGTTCTAGTGATAAGGACCCTTGTATCTAGAGTCAGTAAAGAAACTTGCGCTCCTTGCTTCTCTCAGAAGTTCCCTTGGGATATGCTTTCCCAAGTCTTACCCGTATTCATGGGGAGTGGAGAGTGTGTGAAATAATGGAATTTTGATGTTTCGAGTTGGTGGATATATTTTTTTTTAAGACATTTTTAATTCTCAACTTGTTAATAACTTTCTGGCTGTGTGATCTCAAGTAAATCACATAATCTCCTTGATCTTTTTTTTCACTCGGCTGAAGAGAGTATAGTACCTACTTGTAGGATTGGTACGTGGACTTACGTATAAAACACTCAGCTGAGCCAGTTCTTGTGTATATTCAGTGCTCAGTAATTCAGCCGTGGCCATGATGTGGAGTATATGTTCAGTAACTTGATTGACCTAGTTCTCCTTCATTAGGAGGCTGAGATTGAGACTCGGATTGCTGAGCTGCGGAAGGAGGGTTTCTGGTCACTGAAAAGGTTACCTAAAGTTCCCGAGCCTCCCCGCCCTAAAGGCCACTGGGACTATCTATGTGAGGAGATGCAGTGGCTCTCTGCGGACTTTGCTCAGGAGCGCCGTTGGAAACGGGGTGTGGCCCGTAAGGTATGTCTTCAGCTGGGCCTACTTTCCATTTCTTTTTTCCATTTGCTTTTTTTTGATAGGTGGGTTGATTGGAAGGAGACCAAACAGAACAGTGTAGGATGCTTATTAGTGCTCATACCCTCAAGAGGCAAGCTGGCTTTCCAGGTTTCCTGGCTTTGATTATTTTCTTTGCTTTTGATCTGGGATCTGGCCTTGGAGTGCTTTTATACTGGTTTCTTATCCCCATAGGTAGTGCGAATGGTGATTCGGCACCACGAGGAGCAGCGGCAGAAAGAGGAACGGGCCCGGAGGGAGGAGCAGGCCAAGCTGCGCCGAATCGCCTCCACCATGGCCAAGGATGTCAGGCAGTTCTGGAGCAATGTGGAGAAGGTAGGGAGCAGGGATTGGGAAAGGTAGATGCCTTGGGTTTGGTTGGTGGGTAGCATGGTGGCAGGAATGATCAAACTTTGAGAGTAAACGAACATTATAATTTCATGCAACTCTAATGACATTTCTATTGTGCGTTGGACCTTTCTTTCATTAAGTGCTGTGAAGGAGAAAGAAGTACAGTGGAAATAGGCCCTGTCTTTGGGGATAGTTTTAACTTTTCATTTTTTAATTACAGTTGACATTCAAGATTATATTGATTTCAGGTATACAACATAGCAGTCAGGCATCCATAGAATTTATGAAGTGATCTCTTGATAAATTCAGCACGACCTTGACATCATACATAGTTATTAAAATGTTATCGACCATATTCTACATGCCATACTTTACATACCCCCAACTATTTTGTAATTGCAATTTGTGCTTCTTAATCCTTTCATCTTTATCACCCAGCCACCCTAAAGTCCTCCTTTCTGGCAGGTATCAATTCTCTGTAGCTAGAAGTCAGCTTCTGTTTGTTTGGTTTTTTTTTTTCTTTAAGATTTTATTTATTTATTTTTAGAGAGAGGGAAAGGGAGGGAGAGAGGGAGAAAAACATCAATGTGTGGTTGCTTCTCATGCGTCCCCAACTGAGGACCTGGCCCACAACCCAGGCATGTGCTCAGAGTTGTAATTGAACCAGCGACCCTTTGGTTCGCAGGCTGGCACTCAATCCACTGAGCCACACCAGTCAGGGCTGCTTCTATTTTGTTTGTTTGCTTATTTTATTTTTTTATATTCCACATATAAGTTAGATCATGTGGTATTTGTCTTTCTCTGTCTGACTCCTGCACTTAGTGTGATACTCTCTGTGTTTGTCTGTGTTGTCACAAATGGCAAGATTTCATTCTTTTTTATGCCTCAGTAATATTTCATTGTGTATATGTGCCACATCTTTTTTATCCCTTTGTCTATCAAGGGACACTTGGGTTACTTTGTATCTTGGGTATTGTAAATAACGCTACAGTGAACATAGGGGTGCATATATTTTTTCGAATTAATGTTCCGGGTTTCTTTGGATACAATCCCAGAAGTGGGATTACTGGGTCATATGGGAGTTTTATTTTTAATTTTTTAAGGAACCGCCATACCGTTTTCTATAGTGGCTGCACCAGTTTACAATCCCAACAGTGCACAAGTGTTCCCTTTTCTCCACTTCCTCACCAACACTTTTTGTTGATTTATTGATCATAGCCATTCTGACAGGTGTGAGGTGATATCTCATTGTGTTTTTAATTTACACTTCCCTGATAATTGGTAGCCCTCTGTGTGTCCTCTTTGAGGAAATGTCTATCAGGTTCCCTGACCGTTTTGGGGGGGGATTGTTAGTAGGACCTACTGGCTTCTTTAGGCCATTTGTCCTTTGTAGGGCATTCAGCATGCTTTTTCTAAAACCTATTAGTACCATCAAAGTTCTAATTAATTAAGTTGTTCGCATATGTTAGCTTGCTATTGTTTCTCAAGAACTACATGGCTTCTCTCTATATTTTCGGTCTTTTGTGCCCTGCCAGTTCCTTTTCTTCTTTCAACTTCAAATTGTTCCTTCTCTTGCACGTCCCTGGCCATCGATACCTGGCTTTTTCTGATGCTGGGAATGGCTATTTCCTCATTTCCACTTAGGGAAGAGCTCCTTAGGCTTTATGATTCAGTTCCAGATACATTTGCCAATGTTTCTCTGTTGCCTGAAGCTAAGCTGACTCCTCTCTCACTTTGCTCCCTTTTGTGTTTTCCTTAGAAGCATCCTTAAGGTTATTTAGTTCTTAAAAAGCCAGTCCAGGGCCGAGAATAGAGAAGGTTTCCCTAAATGTTGAGTAAAAAAGTGCATGAATAAAAGATGATCTTGGTGAACCATCCATATCATGCTTGTGGCAGGTGGTGCAATTCAAGCAACAGTCCCGGCTGGAGGAAAAGCGCAAAAAAGCTCTGGACCTGCACCTGGACTTCATCGTGGGGCAAACTGAAAAGTACTCAGACCTTCTGTCTCAGAGCCTCAACCAGCCTCTAGCCTCCAGCAAAGCTGGCTCCTCCCCTTGCCTTGGCTCTTCCTCAGCTGCCTCTAGTCCTCCACCCCCAGTTTCCCAGCTGGATGATGAAGGTGTGTGTCCTCTTTGGCTCTGCTACTCTTCCTCATGTACCCTTTCAAGAGCTGAAAACCCACCCTGTGGCTTGCAGGGGCCCGTGGACTTTGTGACCTTGTTCTCCTGCTGTAGATGGGGACTTCCAGCCCCAAGAGGAGGAGGAGGAAGATGATGAGGAGACGATCGAGGTTGAAGAACAACAGGAAGGCAATGATGCAGAGACCCGGAGGCGTGAGATTGAGCTGCTCAGACGCGAGGGAGAACTGCCGCTGGAAGAGCTGCTCCGTTCCCTTCCCCCTCAGCTGCTAGGAGGGCCTTCCAGCCCTTCAAGAACCCCATCATCTCATGATAGTGACACCCGAGATGGGCCCGAAGAGGGTGGTGAGGAAGAGCCCTCTCAAGCACTGAAGGTATGGGCAGAAGGGTTGGCGGGAGGGCTCAGGGGGACGGGGGAAGAGGTTCTGGGATGGAATTCTGGTCTGTAAGGTTGGTGGTTGTTTTCAGGAGTTCTTCCTGTTAAAGGTAATTTTGGGGTTCTCATTTGGGGATGGATAGGGAAGAATCTGCGTTTGGGGCAAGTTGCAGTCTGGGATGGGCAGTTTCTGATGCGATAGTGGAAAAGTGTACTGTACTCTGCTTTTTTTAAAAAGATTTTATTCTTTTATTTTTATCCAGAGGGGAAGGGATGGAGAAAGAGAGGGAAATAAAAACATTAATGTGGGAGGGAAACATGGATTAGTTGCTTCTCCTATGGCCCCAACTGGGGAGCTGGCTCTCAACCTAGGTGTATGTCCTGATTGGAAATTGAACTGGTGACCTTTCAGTTTGCAGGACGACACCCAGCTCACTGAGCCACACCAGTCAGGGCTGTGCTCTACTCTTTAAATTGCTGTGTGAGCTTGAAAAACACATATTCTGGCCTTTGCTACTTCTAGGAAATGGTCCTATTACTCCCTTGGTTTGTAGATTTGAAGCTGAGATGATAAACTTTAAGTCTCTTTTAGACCAAGGTCTTTGTGACTCCCTACGTCTGAGTGCATGGGAATGGTGTTGGGGATCTGTATTTCTTACCCAGCACTTTCACAGGTCCTTCCGCAGGCAGTTGGGCCAAGATTTGGTAGCTTGTGCTGAAAGAAAACCCTTGATTGCATCCTTGACTGGGACTCGGCCAGTGGCACAGAGAGACTTATTTTGTGGCATCGTATTCAACATTGTGCCTTTCTCCTGTTGCTCTAACCTTAGGCCCTCTCCCTTTTCATCCTTTCACCTACAGGTAAAACCCCCATCTTCCTCTGTCACACAGCGAAACAAACAGCCTTGGCATCCAGATGAGGATGATGAAGAGTTCACTGCCAACGAGGATGAAGGTCAGGCCTGTTTTCTTCATCCTGTTGCCCCATAACCCTTGAATAGTTTGGATCTAACATTCCAGGCTTTCTTACCTCTTCCACTTGTGCCTCTGTCCCCATTGATCTTGCTTTATTCTCTTTCCTAGCGGAGGATGAAGAGGATACCATAGCAGCTGAGGAGCAGTTGGAAGGGGAGGTGGATCATGCCATGGAGCTGAGCGAGTTGGCTCGAGAAGGTGACATTCACTAGACATTGTAATGCGCATACTCTTTGGTGTCTACTTGCAGAGTGGCGGGAATAAAGAGATGAGTACGACACATTTACCCCCGCCGGAGGAACTCCAGTTCTAATGTCAAAGACAGATTTGTAAATGAATAATTATAAGTAGAACATGATGGACTTTTGAACTAAGTGATGTGAGAGCTCATGGAGGGAAGAGCCACTGTAAGAGAATATTGGTTATGTTTTATCTGTACCTTAAAGGGAGGTTATCAGATTGGTACTGTCCTTTCTAGTGGAGGGCAGCACCATCCATGGTTCTAGCCTATGTTGTAAAGCTTGGCTTTGGTAGCTGGTGATGAAAGTAAACATTTTTTTTTTTGTCTTCCCTTGGACCTGGGCCTAGCATTGCCTACAGAGACCTAGATAAAATGAACTGGCACCTCTCAGATACCTCTTTCTCACTTTCCCTGAAGCACCCAAAACTTATCCTTTACTTCTTTTCCAGGTGAGCTGTCTATGGAGGAGCTACTACAACAGTATGCAGGAGCCTATGCCTCTGATACCTCTATCCCAGGTTCTGGGAGTAGTGAACAGGAAGATGAAGATGAGGTTGACACTAACAGTTCTGATTGTGAACCAGAGGGGGTCACGGACGCTGAAGAGGCCCCTCAAGAGAACAGTAGTGGTCAGTCAGGTAAATGTGTGGTCCTAAGGCGGGAGCTGGGGAAGGCCGGCACTGCAAAGGCAATATGGTGAGTGCTAAGCTTTGGTCTTGTGCTTTAGACTCTGCTGAGGAGCAGAGCGAGGACGAGGAAGATGAGCATTCAGAGGAGGAAGAAACAAGTGGCAGTTCAGAATCAGAGGAATCTGAGCCTGATGAGTCTGAGGAGTCCCAATCACAGAGCCAAGAAGATGAGGAAGAGGAAGAGGAAGAGGATGACTTTGGGGTAGAGTATTTGCTTGCCCGGGATGAAGAGCAGAGTGAGGCAGATGGGGGCAGTGGACCTCCCACCCCAGGGCCCGCCACCACTCTAGGCCCTAAGAAAGAAATTACTGACATCGCTGCAGCAGCTGAAAGCCTCCAGCCCAAGGGTTACACCTTGGCCACTACCCAGGTATTCCTAGACCCCAGCTACTGCTTCCTCATATTGACTTTCCTGTTGCTGAGTGATCAATGCCTCAGTTTCACCGTAACATCTCTCTTCCTACCAGGTGAAGACGCCTATCCCCTTGCTTCTGCGGGGCCAGCTCCGGGAATACCAACACATTGGGTTGGACTGGCTGGTTACTATGTATGAGAAGAAGCTTAATGGCATTCTTGCTGATGAGATGGGGCTAGGCAAGACGATCCAGACCATCTCCCTGCTTGCTCACTTGGCGTGTGAGAAAGGTAACTAGGCAGGGCCCTTCCTCTTGGACTCCTTGGGGAGCTCGTTTAATGGTGATTCCAGCTGTAGGATGGTGTTAGTATCTTCACTGACTTTAGTGAGTAACTGTACAAGGGGGGGACCCCCCCCAAAACTCGGAATTTATTTATAAAAAATTGTGTATTCCTACATGTTTAAACTTCAGTCATTTTCAAAGTACTCTCCATTTGATGCATTACACCTATGGAGACATTTCTTCCACTGCTCAAAAGAGTGTTTGAACTCATTGATTTTTTGATGTCTTTTTAGTGCTTCTGCCATTTATTGTTTCACCTCTTTCACGTTGGCAAAACATTTCCCTTTGAGGACTTTTTTCACCTGGGGAGACAGAAAGAAATCACTTGGAGCAAGACCGGGTGAATAGAGAGGGTGGGGCACAGGGTCATGCCAAAACTGCTGAACAGTCAGCATGGTGCACTCGTAAATCACCCATCATGAAGTGGGCAAACATGTTGAAAGTCTTCCAAGAAAAAGTCACTGAAGCCAAACGCAGCCTCTCAAAACAGTGCGAGCTGGTACACTGATACAGATAGGTTCCTAAAACACTCACCTAGTGGGGTCGGGGGTTGGGGAGCCTGGACTACAAGGGGTCCATCCTCCATAAGATAATTCCAGGATTTTTTGCTCCCCCTCTCCCCCTGTAGAGAGAGGCCAGCATAAATGCCAGGATTCTTAGGAAGGGCCATTCGGACAGACTGGTCAGAGTTAGGTGGAAGAGTGAAGAACCCTGAAGTTTCCTTGTATAGCTCTCTACCATTTCTCATTTAAAAAGAAATTTTTTTCTTAAAGATTTTATTTTTATTTTTTTAGAGATTTTATTTATTTATTTTTAGAGAGAGCAGAAGGGAGGGAGAAAGAGAGGGAGAGAAACATCAGTGTGCGGTTGCTTTTTACGTGGCCCACACTAGGGACCTGGCCCGCAATCTAGGCATGTGCCCTGCCTGGGAATTGAACCGGCGACCCTTTGATTCGCAGCCCATGCTCAATCCACTGAGCTACACCAGCCAGAGCAAGATTTTATTTTTATTTATCTTTTGAAAGATTTTATTTACTTTTGGGGAGAGGGGAAGACAGACATTGATGTAGAAGAGAAACATCAATTGGTTACCTCTCTCACATCCCCAACTGAGACCTGGTCTGCAACCCAGGCATGTTCCCTGACAGGGAATTGAACCAGTGACCTTTTGGTTTGCAGGACAATGTCCAACCCACTGGACCATACCAGTCAGGACCTATCGTTCTTTTTTTTTCCCCTTCTCTTTAAAATCTTTCTGTATCTTACTTTAATTGAGTTGTATTGACATATTATGTTAGTTTCAAGTGTATAGCATAATGATTTGATGTTTGTATTCATTGAGAAATGATCTCCATGATAAGTATAATTAACATCTGTCACAATACACATTGCAAGAAAGTTTTTTACAATGAGAACTTTTAAGATCTAAGCAACTTTCAAATATGCAATAGAGTGCTGACTATCATGTTATACATCTCTCATTCTTTTGCTAAACAGGTAACTGGGGTCCCCATTTAATCATTGTCCCCACCAGTGTGATGTTGAACTGGGAGATGGAGCTGAAGCGTTGGTGCCCCAGCTTTAAAATCCTCACTTACTATGGAGCCCAGAAAGAGAGGAAGCTCAAGCGGCAGGTTTGCAGCTCTGTGAACACCTCCTCCCCCTATCCCCCCCCCCCCCAGCACCTCATTTTCTTTGAGGTTCTTTTCTCAGATCAGTTTCTTCTTCTCTCCTTTCTGTTGCTCCATTCCGCTCCTGGGACTTTGTTTTCTCCCAACCTGATTTCTGTCCCGTAAGGACCTTACCCTTTTTTTTTCACCCCACTATCTGCTGCTTTCTTCTGATACTTCAGGGCTGGACCAAGCCCAATGCCTTCCATGTGTGTATCACATCTTACAAGCTGGTGCTGCAGGACCACCAGGCCTTTCGTCGCAAGAACTGGCGCTATCTCATTCTGGATGAGGCTCAGAACATCAAGAACTTCAAGTCACAGCGTTGGCAGTCACTGCTCAACTTCAACAGGTGGAAATGGAGATGGGGATTCATGGAAGGGTTGACTTGGTCTGAAGGGTGGGATGCTCAGAAAGTTGAGAACTGGCTGACCATCCTCCCTCTGATTTCCTCTGTCTCTTTGCAGCCAGAGACGCCTGCTCCTGACAGGAACTCCCTTGCAGAACAGTCTCATGGAGCTGTGGTCTTTGATGCACTTTCTGATGCCCCATGTCTTCCAGTCTCATCGCGAGTTCAAAGAGTGGTTCTCTAACCCCCTAACTGGCATGATTGAGGGCAGCCAAGAGTACAATGAAGGTCTAGTCAAACGCCTCCACAAGGTAGGGCCTGTAACAGTTTGTCACTGGTATTGGGAAGGATGAGGTCGTACAGGCAGAAACCCTTAGGGAAAGGGAATTTAGGCAGAGATGGATTGAATTCTCCCGGATGTCAAGCTGCAGTGTTCCAGTGACTAACCCGTTGCCAAACTGAGTGACCTTGTCTTAGTCATCGTTCTGCTTGTTTTCTTTAATGGTGACATTTCTGTCTTTACTCTTTGAGTAGAATGGTATTGCTCATCAGTCTCTGCTTGGATTTCTCTTTACCTGGCTTTCTTCAACTTTGTATTTTGCCTTTCTCCCCACCCCCTCCCCCTTTTCTCTCCCTATACCCCTCCACTTTCCTCCCTTTCTTGCTTTTCTGGCACCTCTTTCTTTGTTCAGCTTTTAAATAATATCTCTTATCATTCTGATCTTTACTTTTTTGCCTCTCAACTTATGTATCTCATAGGCATTCATTCATAAGGCCTTAAAGACTAATTTGTGTTTCTATTACCTCAAATCTGTAGACCACGTGACCTGTATTTAAATTTGACTGATATCTTTCAAAGTTGTTCTTGAACTCACTATATTCTATCCCAAACATCTCAAGCTTTGTAGCCTGTTATTTTTACTCCATTTGGTAAATCACACCATCATTTTGGTACATCAAACTAGAAACCAAGAAGTCTTCCTTAACTATACCTTTTTATCTCTCTTCACTTACTTCTTGTTGCCTTGATGACTGTGTCCCATCATATTTTACCTCCTGAGAGCTCAGATCTGCCTTTTGTTTTCTGTGCTGCTGTCACTATGGTCTATTCTCAGCTTCTCCCTGGACCTACTTTCATCGTCTTGTTGTCAGTGCGCTCTTTATCACTTTATCTCTTTATGTTGTGGTATAATTTTTATGGGGTTCTCCTTTAGCAGAAAAGAAATTCCTTGAGAGGAGGGGAGGGCCTGCATCTGACTCATTTGTGTGGTCAGTCCCTGGCATATTCCATGAGTATTTACTGATGCGCTAAGGCAGCACCCAGGTGGTTATCAAGCCAACATCCAGCTAGACGAGCTAGCCTAGGGCTCAGTGTCCATTGTTCTCTTGTCAGCCTCTTGATTATTTGCATTTAGGTTTTGCGGCCCTTTTTGCTGCGGCGAGTTAAGGTGGATGTTGAGAAGCAGATGCCTAAAAAGTATGAGCATGTTATCCGCTGCCGGCTCTCCAAGCGCCAGCGCTGCCTCTATGATGACTTCATGGCACAGACCACGTAAGGGAGGACTGAGGGTGGGTCCTGGGACTCTGGATTGGAGCAGAGGTCAGAGGTGCCAGTCAGGACACCCCATTTATTTTTCTTTTCTCCCAGAACTAAGGAGACACTAGCCACTGGCCATTTCATGAGCGTCATCAACATTTTGATGCAGCTGCGAAAAGTCTGCAACCATCCAAACCTGTTTGACCCTCGACCTGTTACTTCCCCCTTCATCACCCCAGGCATCTGCTTCAGCACTGCCTCTCTGGTCCTAAGGGCCACTGATATCCATCCCCTCCAGGTAAGTGTTTTGCCCCCAAGTTATTGGCCCTGCCCCAAACCTTCACTTCTTTAGACTAGAGTCTGATCTTTTGCATCCATCCTTCTCCTGTCATCTCACCATTAGTCCCCTAGTTTCATCGTTTTTAGCTGTGTGACTTGGGGCAAGCTAATTATTAACCTCTAACCCTGTTTGCTTGCCCTCCAGTGTAGGGCTTATATGGCCTGTCCTGCAGTAAGTCTGTGAGAATTGTGTTAATCTTTTTGAAAGAGCCTGGCATGTTACTAATACTGAACTATTATTTTGTTTTTCTACTACTTCACTCTTTTGGGCTATTTCCTACCCATCCCCCATTTTTGTTTTTATTGTGGTAAAATACATAACAAATATTACTATTTAACCATTTCAAGCACGTGATTCAGTGACATTAAGTACCTTCACATTGTTGTACCACCATTACCACCATCCATCTTCAGAACTTTTCTTATCTTTCCAAACTAAACTCTGTACCCATTAAATATTAACTCCCCATTCTCTCCCTTCCCCCCACTCTTGGCAGCCACTGTTCTACTTTTTGTCTGTAAATTCGAATACTCTAGACCTGGCAGGTATGACTCAGTGGATAGAGTGCCTCCAGTTCGATTCCCAGTCAGGGCTTGTGCCTGGGTTATGGGCCTGGGTCTCCTGTTGGGGGTGTGTGAGAGTTGACTGATAGATATCTCTCTCACACATTGACATTTCTCTCCCTCTGTTTCTCCCTCCCTTCCCCTCTTTTTAAAATAAATTTAAAAAATATTTTAAAAGAAATTTTGAGTAACCTAGGTACTTCCTATAAGTGGAATCATACAGTATTTGCTCTTTGTGAGTGCCTTATTTTTCATTTAGCAGAATGTCTTCCAAGTTTCATCCATGTTGTAGCATTTGTCAGGATTTCCTTTTTTACGGTTGGTTTTATTCATATATTTATATATACACATAACAACACATACATACTACATTTTGTTTATCCATTCATCTGTCAGTGGACACTGGGTTGCTTCTACCTTTTGGCTATTTTGAATAATGCTTTTATGACATAGGTATACAAATACCTGTTCAAGTCCCTGCTTTCAGCTCTCTCTTTTAAAAAAACTTAATAAACGTATTGGGGTGACATCCGTTAATAAAGTTATGTAGGATTTAAGTGTTCAGTTCTGTAATGCATTATCTGTATATTGCATTGTGTGTTCTCCACCCAACGTGAGGTCTCATTCTGCTGCCATGTGTTTGGCCCCCTTGACCCTTTTCTACACACACACCCCCTTTCCCTCTGATAACCACCGTACTGTTGTCTGTGTCTCCGTTTTTGTCTGTCTGTCTGCTTTGCTCATTTCTTGCTTTCAGTTTTACATCGCACATATGAATGAAATATATTGGGTTGGCCAAAAAGTCCATACGGTTTTTTCTGTAAAATTAAAGACATTTTTCATTTCACCAATAACTTCATTCACTTGGATATTTTGAATATGTTGGCTCTTTCCTGCTATTGGCTTCTAGTGGGTAGAGGCCAGGGGTGCTACTAAACCTCTTACAATGAGTAAGATGGCAGCCCTACAGCAAAGAATTACTTGGCCAAAATGTCGATAGTACCAAGAAACTTAGCAAAACACTTCTGACACGTTTGATGAGACACAGCACCTTCTCCATACACTGCACAAATCTTATGTTGCGTTTCAGTTGCATTTTTACCTTTCTTGAAATCATAAAGTGTGATAGGCTGAAAATGTTGCATATTTTCTTCCATCTTCAGTACTAAAATGGCTACACAAAAATTCACCAATTTTGATGAATATTTTTTAAATGCACCCTGATATGACAGCTGTCACAATAAAGCTAACAAAATTGTTTCGAATGAAGTTAAAGACAGGCACTACTAGAGCCATTGTACAGAAAAAGACAAAACGAACTCTTTAGTCAACCCAATAGTTCCTCACTTTCAGTTCTCTTTTGGATATACAGTCATGCTCTGCTTAATGATGGGAATATGTTAAAAATGTGTCTGTAGGAGATTTCATCATTGTGCGAACATCATAGAGCGCACTAACACAGACTTTAATGGTGTAACCTACACACACTTAGGCTATATGGTGCAGCATATTGCTCCTAGGTTATAAGCTTGAAGAGCATACTAGACTAAATACTATAGACAATAGTAATAGAATAGTAAGTATTTGTCTATCTAAACATAGAAAATGTACAGTTAAAATATGGTGTAAAAGTTAAAGAATGGTACTGCCTGTATAGGGCTCTTGCCATGAATGGAGCTTATAGGACGGGAAGCTGTGAGTGCTGAGTGAATGTGAAGGTGTAGGACATGACCGTGCACGCTAAATTTACAAAGAACACAAGACGAAGTAGAGCATAAGAGAATGATACAATCAAGATGCGTATGAGGCTGCTGCTGGCCTAACTCTCAGCATACTGTTTCATAGCAAATTTTTTTTGGTAAGTAGAAGTATACTCTAAAATAACAAAGTATAGTATGGTAGATACATAAACTTGTAATATAGTTACTTATCGTTATTAAGTATTATGTACTGTATGTAATTGTATGTGCTATATACCTTTACATGACCGGTCGCACATTAGATTTGTTTACACTAGCATTACCACAAACACATAATGAGTTGCACTGCAATATTAGGATGGCTGGATGTCACCAAGCAGTAGGAATTTTTCAGCTCCATATAATCTTGAAGGACCACCATTGTATATGCAGCCCTTCATTGACTGAAATGTCATTATGTAACACATGACTGTATACCCAGAAATGGAATTGCTGGATCATACACTAATTAGTAATTCTATTCTTAATTTTTTGAGGAACCACCATACTGTTTTCCATAGCGACTGCCAGCCCTGTTTTTTGTGTGTGTGTATTTTTTGTTTATGTTCTTTAGTAATATATTTAAATGGGTACAAGGTGGCATTGCGATTTTCATTTGCATTTCCTTAATTATGATGCTGAGCATCTTTTCATGTGCTTATTGTATGTTCTCTTTGGAGAAGTATCTGTTAGAGGCCTTTGCTGATTTTTAAATTGGGTTGTTTGTGTTTCTGTTACTGAGTTGTAGGAATTCTTTTTATCTTCTAGATAGAACGGCTTATGAGATGCATGATTTGCAAATATTTGTTCCATTCTAAGGGTACCTTTTCACTCTGTTGATAGTGTCCTTTGATGGAGTTCAGTTTGTCCATTTTTTTTTGGTTATCTGTGTTTTTGGTTTCATACCCAAGAAATTATTGCCACATTGGTCCCTTTGACACCATGTTTTTGTGTTCCTTCTTGTGCCAGCAAATAGACATGGGTCGTTTTGATCTTATTGGCCTGGAGGGTCGAGTCTCTAGATACGAGGCTGACACATTTCTACCCCGGCACCGCCTATCTCGTCGGGTACTGCTAGAGGTGGCTACTGCTCCTGATCCCCCACCCCGGCCCAAGCCGGTCAAGATGAAGGTCAACAGGTACCAAGGCTGAAGAATAAGGGAATGGATTCCTAGAAAAAGTGGCTACAGCTGGCTGGGGGGGTTGGGATGGAAAAGAAAGAGTTGGAGACTAGGGCTAGAATGTTTATTTGGGATAGATGCAGAATAATACTGTGGAGGAGGGAATAGGGGGGAAAATGCCTAGAAGCCCTCATCTTTATCATTGATTTCTCCCCCTTTCCCTCCGTAGAGCTTTTGGTTATCTCAGATTTTTTTCCCCTTTCTGTTTTGTGTCTTGTCTTTGTTCTTTTTTTCTTAGTCCTTATTCTCCCTCCTTACTTATTTACCTCCTTGTTTTTTATTCATAGGATGCTGCAGCCAGTGCCCAAGCAAGAAGGTCGGACAGTGGTGGTAGTGAACAGCCCACGGACCCTCCTGGGTCCTGTCCCAGTCCGACCCCCCTCAGGCCCTGAGCTCTCAGCTCAGCCTACCCCTGGCCCAGTCCCTCCAGTGCTGCCAGCACCACTGATGGTGTCAGCCTCGCCTGCCGGACCCCCACTTGTTCCAGCATCCCGGCCTCCTGGTCCTGTTTTGTTGCCCCCACTACAGCCAAATAGTGGGCCTCTACCCCAGGGTAAGTTGCAAGGGAGCCAGAATGTTGGGTTGGAGAGTACTTCATATGGATTGGTGAGACTGGGGAAGAAGTAAATGAAATTAGAGTGTTTGAGAACTTGGGTTGGAGGTGGGTGTGGTGTTTGTTGGGCTGTAAAGGAGTATGTGTGGAGGCTGCTGGGAGCTGGCTAAGGCTCTGGTCAGAGTGTATCTGACAGAGGTTCGCTTTGTGTCTACAGTGTTGCCTTCGCCTTTGGGGGTCCTGAGTGGGACCTCACGGCCTCCCACACCAACCCTGTCCCTGAAGCCGGCCCCACCTGCCCCTGTTCGTCTGAGTCCTGCCCCACCCCCAGGCTCATCCAGCCTGTTGAAGCCCCTGACAGTGCCACCGGGCTACACTTTCCCTTCTGCTGCTGCCACCACCACTTCTACCACAACAGCCGCTGTTCCCACCACTGCAGTACCAGCTCCTACTCCAGCACCACAGCGCCTCATCCTGTCTCCTGATATGCAAGCTCGCCTGCCCTGTAAGTTCCCAAGGCTCTGAGGGTGAGGGACTTTAGATGGGAGGAAGGCTCATATGCCCTGGAGCTGGAGAAGAAGAGCTGAGGAGAACATGAGAGAGTATCATATATAGGTAGCTAACATGTTAGGTATTTCATCAGACATTGATAACTCATCATCATGTAAGAGCACTCAAAGAGTTCACAGTCTAGTTGAGATAACACCTAAGCTTAGTGGTGGAAAATCACTTGTAGTAAAAGGTGACATAGAGGAAGGGCAGTGATCAGCTCAGTGTGGCGGAAGGCCGTCAGAGGATGTAGAGGAGATTGTTAAGCAAGTAAGTGGGCTTGTCAGGAGGAGCATGCTAAAAGTTCAGACTAGCTGAAGGCTGAGCCTGTCAGAACATGATAGATCAAGGGGAAGGGTTGGAGGAACTGAGACTTGTGCCTCCTGAGAGTCTGCAAAGTAGCATTGAGCAGAGTGAGCCCTGTACACATTAAGCCCTTCTTTATTCATAGCAGGTGAAGTGGTCAGCATCAGCCAGTTGGCCTCACTGGCACAACGTCCAGTGGCTAGTGCAGGGGGAAGCAAACCTCTCACCTTCCAAATCCAGGGCAACAAGCTGACTTTGACTGGTGCCCAGGTGCGCCAGCTTGCCGTGGGGCAGCCCCGCCCGCTGCAAAGTAGGTAAAACCCACCCCCTGTCCTGCCTTTTTCTTTTTCTTCTTCCTTGTCCTCTTGTTTTCATGGCTCTTTTAAAATGTCAACCTGTGTTTCTTTCTCTAGTGTTTGGTGGGTGGGGCCAAGGGGAATCATTCGTTGGAGGAAGTTTTTGATAAAGATGAAGTTATCTCCTCTGTTCTTTCCCCTCTTGCCCCGCTTCTCTGCCTCCCTCCGGCTGATAGCTGCTTCTCTTTCTCTCTCTCTCTTCCTTTACCCCAGGGAATGTGGTGCACCTGGTGTCAGCAGGGGGGCAGCACCACCTCATCAGCCAGCCTGCCCATGTGGCCCTCATCCAGGCCGTGGCCCCGACCCCTGGCCCCACCCCTGTTTCTGTGCTGCCTTCTTCGACCCCCAGCACCACCCCTGCCCCCACTGGCCTCAGCCTTCCGCTTGCTGCTAACCAGGGTGAGGCTCCTGGCCTTCCTACTTAGCTCTTGCAGGCCTTGGTCCTTCCAGGCATGCCCTGGGCTACTGTCTGTCCGACCTCCCCTCAGTATTGTTTTTCCTCGCCAGTATCTCCAATATTGGTCTGCTTCCCTCTTCTGCCCTTGGACTTCTTCCATCCTTTGGGTTTCTTGTTTCTTTTCTACTTTCTCAATGTAGCTTCCTCTTACAGTGCCACCAACCATGGTGAATAATACAGGCGTGGTGAAGATTGTAGTGAGACAGGCCCCACGGGATGGACTGACTTCTGTTCCTCCGCTGGCCCCAGCACCCCGGCCTCCAAGCTCTGGGCTTCCAGCTGTGTTGACTCCACGCCCCACAGTAACCCCTGGCCGGCTACCCACACCTACTCTGAGTAATGCCCGGGCCTCTGTACCCACGTCCAGTCTGGTGAGGCCCCTTCTCAAGCTGGTCCACAGTTCTTCGCCTGAAGTCAGTGGTGAGTCCAGATGGCTGAGGCCAGACAAATTTTTGACAGGAATGGAGATAGAATGGCCCTGAGGGTTTCTTAAATCACAGGAGATCCCTTCACTGTCCAGCATACTGACTGTGCAGTGGGCCCCAGAACTGGGCTCTAGAGCCCTTGCCTAATTCCAAGATACATTTATTGGGACTTTGGAGGGAAAGGAAATGTTAAGGTGTCAGATTCCTTGAATCTGTGACCTTACGGTGTGGGAGTGAAGGGTTCTGGGAAATAGGTGAAGCCGGGGGTTAGGAGAAGGGGTGGAATGGGATAATAGAAGAAGGAGCAAGAAGAATTCTGTAGCTAACTCATCCTCTGTCTCCACAGCATCAGCACCAGGACCTGCTCCCTTGACCATCTCTTCTTCCCTTCCTGTGCCATCCTCACTCCCTGGGCCAGCCTCTTCTCCAATGCCAGTTCCCAACTCCTCTCCCCTTGCTAGTCCTGTGTCCCCTACAGTCTCTGTTCCAGTATCATCTTCACTCCCCATCTCTGCCTCCACCACGCTTTCTGCCCCAGCTTCAGCTCCACTCACTATTCCCATCTCAGCCCCCTTACCCATTTCGGCTTCAGGCCCAGCTGTGTTGACCAATGTGACTCCAGCACTTGCACCTGTTGTCTCAGCGGCTCCTGGACCTCCTTCTTTGGCACCAGCTGGGGCTTCGCCATCAGCGTCAGCCTTGACTCTAGGTCTGGCCACAACTTCATCCCTGTCTCCATCTCAGGCACCTGGTCACCCTCTGTTGTTGGCTCCAGCCCCTTCACATGTTCCAGGGTTGAACTCAGCCGTGGCCCCAGCATGTTCACCTGTTCTGGTGCCAGCTTCTGCCCTGGCTAATTCTTTTCCGGCAGTACCAAATCCAGCTCCAGCTCAGGCATCCCTTCTGGCTCCAGCACCTTCTGCATCTCAGGCTCTCGCAACCTCTTTGGCTACACAGACAGCAATCCTGGCGCCTCCAGCTCCTTCTCTGACTCCTCTTCCAGTCCTGGCTCCATCGCAGACTCCAGTTCCAGTTCTGGCTTCATCATCTACTCCAGGAACTCCTTTAGCTTCAGCTTCTTCACTGGTGCCAGTCCCAACTTCTGTGTTGGCTCCATCGTCAACTCAAACTATGGTATCAGCCCCGATTCCATCACCTCTCCCAAGCCCAGCTTCTACACAGGCACTGGCCTTAGCCCCAGCTTTAGCATCTACTCTTGGCGGCTCATCTTCATCTCAGACACTCTCTTTGGGAACAGGGACACCCCAGAGGCCCTTTCCAGCTCAGACATTGTCATTGACTCCAGCATCATCCCTAGTACCAGCTCCAGCCCAGACACTGTCTTTGACACCAGGACCACCACTGGGTCCAACTCAGACGCTGTCTCTGGCTCCAGCACCTTCTCTGGCTCCTGCTTCTTCAATGGGCCTGACCCCAGCTCACACTCTGACTTTGGCTCCAGTATCGTCATCTGCTTCACTCCTGGCCCCAGCTTCAGTGCAGACACTGACCTTGAGCCCTGCCCCAGTTCCAGTGCCCACCTTGGGCCCAACCACAGCTCAGACTTTGGCACTGGCCCCAGCCTCAACACAGGCCCCAGCTTCCCAAGCATCCTCTCTTGTGGTTTCTGCGTCTGGTGCCACTCCCTTGCCGGTCACCATGGTATCCCGGCTGCCTGTTTCCAAGGAAGAGCCTGAGACACTGACATTGCGCTCTGGTCCCCCCAGCCCTCCCTCCACTGCTACCTCGTTCAGTGGTCCCCGGCCTCGACGTCAGCCCCCACCACCACCACGTTCCCCTTTCTATCTGGTAAGTTTTACTGCCTCAAAGGAGAGGAAATGGGAAATTGAGTTTCTTTGGATTATTGGTAGAATGGAACAGAAAAATGTTACTTTTTATCTCCATAAATTTTAAATCTTAGTTTTGTGGGCCAGTACTTTAGTGCCATTGAACAAGCCCCTTCTCTAACCTGAGCCTGTGCTCTTATCTGTAGGGTGTGAGTAATAACCCATGTTCTACTTTTCTCATGGGGTTAATTGAGGGCCTAACGTGCTTTTAAAACTATTACTCACTGATGTGTTGAAGGCTGCCTTGTTATTATTGGTCTCTTTCTTTTTGCTTAGTCTTTTGAGTTAGTGTTTGCATCTAATTGCCCCATTTTACAGATGAAAAAACCAGCGCATTAAATGATGTCATAAATGTTACACAACTTGTGAAAACAGAGATGTGCTGACTCCATTGCTTTCTCCTCTCTCCCCTTTCTCTAAGAGGTAGTCCTTAGAGACAGGAAGACTGACTTTCCTCAGTTGCTGAAACCATTACTATCATTGAGTATTGGAACTTCTAAGGGAAGGAGGACACCATGGAATGCAGTTCTGTAAAGATCATTACCTGATTTTGATGGCCATTTCCTAGTTGTTGTTGTGTGTGGTTTTTTTACCTCAAAGGAACTCTGTTCCCTGTCCCTTCATTAGCTTTCTGGTAGCCGTTGTTTTTCTGTCATATAAGTTGTTCTGTGTATGTTTGGTTAAGTTAAATTTACAACTCAGATTCAAGTAAATAACTTAGGAACAAGTTAGAAGAAGGATCTAGTGAGCCCCTGCAGACCCTCTTGTCGTCTTCTCTGTTACAGAGCTGTTTCTCCTTACTTGCCTCACCCTCAGTTTCCCACCCTCCTTCAGTGACAGTGACTCCACCTTTTGTCCTCCTAATACTGCTAGGTTGGTTTGGCTTATTGGAAGTAGAAGAGGGCCTAGATCCTAGCCCAAGTGTGGCCACCCATGGTGTGTGGTAAATATTGGCTGCTTTGCAAGTAGATAGCAGGGGTGTTTGTTTGTTTGTTTAGATTTTATTTATTTATTTATTTTTAGAGAGAAGAGAAGGGAGGGAGTAAGAGGGAGAGAAACATCAATGCGCGGTTGCCTCTCGCACACACCCTACTGGGGACCTGGCCTGCAACCCAAGCTTGTGCCCTGACTGGGACTCAAACCAGCATCCCTTTGGTTCACAGGCCTGCAGTCAGTCCACTGAGCCACACCAGCCAGAGCGATAGCAGGTTTTTGACACTGTTTTTTCCCTTAAACAATTTGAGATGTAAATCACATACCATACAATTAGCCCATTTAAAGTATACTATTTTGTGGCTTTGAATATATTCAGAGCTGTGCCACCATTAACACAGCCATACTTTATTTAGAACATTTCATGGCCCTAAAGAGAAACATCATACCCTTGGTAACCATCCTCTAACCCATCCATCCCTCCTAGTGTTAGGCAACTACTAATCTATTTTTTGTCTTTATAAATTTCTGCCTATGGAGTCATATAACATATGGTCTTTTGCGCCTTTTTCACTTGGCATAATGTTTTCTGAGGCTCATTCATGTTAAAGCACATCAGTACTTCATTTCTTCATTTTTTCCTTCCTTCCTTCCTATCTATCTATCTATCTACCTATCTATCTATCATGGAGAGGAGAAGGGAAGGAGAAAGGGAGAGAAACATCAATGTGTGGATTTCCCTCATGTGCCCACTACTGGGGACCTGGCTCGCAACCCAGGCACGTGCCCTAGAATGGGAATCGAACCGGCGACCCTTTGGTTTTCAGGCCAGTACTCAATCCACTGAGCCACACCAGCCAGGGCTCATTTCTTTTTTTCTGTTAAATACTCTATTTTCTGGATATATACCACATTTTCTACACTCATCAGTTGATGGGGACATTTGAATTATTTCTATTTGTTGGCTGTTACGAATAATGCAGCTGTGAACATAAAATTTCGTGTCTTTTCATGTTTTCAGTTGTATTGGATATATACCTAGGAATGGAATTGCTGGGCCATATGGTAACTATGATTAACTGTTTGAAGAACTGCCAGACTATTTCTCAGTGTGGCTGTACCATTTTACATTCCTACCAGCAGCCTATAAGGGTGGTTCTAGGATCTCCACATGTTTGCCAACAGTTGTTGTTATTTGTCTTTTTGATTATTTCCTAGTGTGTATGAAATATGGCTTTGATTTGCATTTTCATGATGGCTAATGATGTTGAACATCTATCTTTTAAGTGGTTGTTGGCCATGTGTATCTTTGAAGAAATGTCTCTTTGGATCCATTTGTATTACTGAGTTGTAAGAGTCCTTTATATATTCTAGATACACGTCCCTTTTCAGTTAGATGATCTGCAGATATTTTCTTCTTTGCTACTACTTTTAAAAATTTTTTTATTTTTAGAAAGAGGGGAAGGGAGGAAGAAAGAGGGAGAGAAATATCAATGTGTGGTTGCCTCTCATGTGCCCCTCCTACTGGGGACCTGGCCTGCAACCCAGGCATGTGCCCTGACTGGGAATTGAACTGGCGACCCTTTGGTTTGCAGGCCACTGCTCAATCCACTGAGCCACACCAGCCAGGGCTGCTGCTACTATTTGAGAGCTTGCCTATATTATTGATTTTTCCTTGTACTAGGATACTTTCCTTTCTCACTTAGATTACAAAGAGCCAAGTGGTCAAGCTTAAGGTAGCCATCAAGAAGGGAGATTTGGGACACTGCTTTTTTAACCGTTTGAGTCCCAAGCAGCGCAATTGCGCTGCTGACAATACCCCCTGGGACTCAAACAGTTAAGGACCATTCTATTCTATTAACATAGATCCATTCTATTAACAGACATTTATCAAGAGCCTACTTTATGCCAGCTACCGACTCGGTACATTTAGTGAACAAGATCAGATATAGTCTATGTTATATGGGGCTTACAGCTCAGTGGGTAAAAGATATTAATCAAAGTATCCCCTTTCCCTGCATACAAACTAAAACTAAAGGGCGATAGTGCTTAAAAAAAGAAAAAAGAAAAGGTGGTTTTATAGCCTGTGAAACTGGAAGCTCAGAGATGGGAAAGGATTGAGTCAAAGTCATACCGATATCCTGTCTGCCAGCGCACGCACTCCCCTTTTCTCTCTCTGGATGATGATACCTAGATGTCTGGTTACTATTTCCATTCCGCTGCATTCCAGCCTGGCCCTTGGCAGAAACTTGTGGTGAATTTGCTTAGCCTCTTGGTACCCTGGTCAGAGATATCAGGAAGGCTTTTAATACATGTTTTGGATTTATTGCAAGAAGATAAATTAACTTGAATGTTCTGGAGTTAAGGATTATATAGGGATATGCCCACAAATCATCTGTTCTATAAGATTGTTGGATGTGGATCTTAAATTTGAATATTCAGGCATTCTGCTTTGGTAGTATACAAGGAAAGATCAGTTTTCTCTTGCAGAGAAGTTATATCATTTAACAGTTATGAAAGGAATAATTTGATGACTTGGAAAACTAAAAGCATAGTGTATTTTTTATTATGGTTTCCATAGATTAGATTGTTTAATTGTGGAAATGTCGGGTTTTCTATGAGGCCACTGATTACTTTTTCTGTGTGTTTGTGTGTTATTTTTCTCATCCTCAGGAGTCTCTAGAGGAAAAGCGGAAACGACAGCGGTCTGAACGTCTGGAACGGATTTTCCAACTTAGTGAGGCTCATGGGGCCCTGGCACCCGTGTATGGGACTGAAGTCCTGGATTTCTGTACCCTATCCCAACCTGTTGCCAGCCCAATCGGTCCTCGTTCTCCTCGCCCCAGCCACCCCACCTTTTGGACTTATACTGAGGCTGCCCGCCGGGCTGTACTGTTTCCTCAGCAACGACTAGACCAGCTGTCTGAAATCATTGAGAGGTTGGCAGGGCTAAGTGCTAATGGGAAGAGGGTCTTGGGGCCTCTGAGTGGATGTAGTGGTTAGGGCTGCTGAAGGTGTTAACTTCTGGGACCCTTCAGAGTTCCATCTTCTATACTGCTTGCCTTCTTCCTTTTGCAGGTTCATCTTTGTCATGCCTCCTGTGGAGGCACCTCCCCCTTCCCTGCATGCCTGCCACCCACCTCCTTGGCTGGCCCCACGTCAGGCAGCCTTCCAGGAGCAATTGGCCTGTGAGCTCTGGCCTCGGGCTCGTCCTTTGCACCGTATTGTGTGTAACATGCGCACCCAGTTCCCTGACTTGAGGCTCATCCAGTATGATTGCGGTGAGTTCATTGATCAGTGAGGGTCCCTTGATCTCTTTTTCTGTTAGTAGCAGGACTGTTACATCAGAAGAATGCTCTACATAATGTCTATGTAGATTTTCATTAAACATTAGACAGTTTTTTAAGGTTACACTTATGGGCAGGATGGAGAATTGTAGACCTTATGATGGATTCTTGATGTTCATGAATTTGGTTTTGATGGAAGTTGGATATGTGTGCTCCTTCAGTGGTTATTTTGTGAACATCTGTTTGCTAATCATTTGGGATGCAATGACAAATGAGGTAGCCCAGCATAGTTTTCAGATTTATGGGTAAAGGTGTGTGGCGGTACAAGACTTCGCAGTAAATTTTGTCTTATGAAAAGACCAGAATCCTTATCTTTTGGTTAGAATGCATTTGGCGGCAAGTAACAAAACCAACAGTGGCTTAAACCACCAGAACATTTATTTACTTAATGAGAAGTTCTGAGAATAGTGGTGTATGGCTGTTTTAGCAGCTTACTGGTGTCTTCATGGACCCAGAACCTTCTCGTCTTTCTACCTTGCTTTCTACCATCCTTAGCTTTTATCTTTTTATTCTCGTGCTTATTTCTTCATGATCTTAAGATGGCTGCCATAACTGCAGGGAGCACCCAAATGTTCTAGGCAGGAAGCAAGGGGTTGTATCAAAGTACTCCTAGCAAGTCTTCATTTCTGGGAAAGTGAACTTTGCTTCATAGTTCATTGGCTCAAATTGGGTTATATGCCCATTCTTAGAGCCGTCATTGACAAAGGGAAATGACAAAGAGCAACTCTGGTTTATTTAGGACCAGTTATGATTTATCTTCTGGGATTGGGTTGGGGATTGCCTTCCCTGGGATCAAGGGGTCTTTGTCAGGTGTCCACAGTGTTATGCGGATTCTTTTAAGCAAGAATGTCTTTTGGACAGTAGTGAACAGTTTTTTGCTACAACTGTACAGATATTTCTATAGTAACATGTTTTTGGAGATTTCCTAAATGTCTTAGAATATAAGAAAATCAGCAGGATATTTATTAATATGTGCTCAGTGCATATTTTAGTAAAAAATAATTTTACAAAATTTGAAATCATTCAGAGTAGATCATTGAAAGTCTTTGTTAAAGTGTTTCAGACTGACTTGTCAGAAATGTCACGGAAGTTAGTTCTGTGTTTGATGGGAGGTTGAACTAGATTCTAATCTCCTGCCTCTGTTGCTCATCTCAGTGACCCTCAATCCCTGTCTGTAAACGATGACATCAGTGGATCTATTGATGTTTATCCTGTGAATCTGTCCTTTGTTTCAGCTGGTGTAACTCACTGTTGTACTTAAAGATCACTTGCTCATAACACTATTGTGGATTCCTTTCTTCTCCCTGAGGTTTCATATTGCCCTGTCCGTAGTTAGAGAAGTTAGATCCAAGACAGGAGCAGACTGAAGAGGGGAGCCCTTAAGGGAAGAAAATACATGAATTCAGATATTTTTGGTATCCTAGGCTAATTGACTTTGAACTACACCCTTCCAGTGCTAAGTGTTCTCCCCATTCCAGTTTATATCTAGTTCCCTGTACCCCTTTGTGTCTCTTCAGGAAAGTTGCAGACATTAGCAGTGCTGTTGCGACAGCTCAAGGTGGAGGGCCACCGGGTGCTCATATTCACCCAGATGACCCGAATGCTGGATGTACTGGAGCAGTTTCTCACCTACCATGGCCACCTCTACTTGCGTCTGGATGGGTCTACTAGAGTTGAACAGAGACAGGTAATATAGGCATTGTAGCCCTTAGAGACTCACCTCAGCTTCTATCTCCTTTTTCCAGGCTTTGGGGTCCCAGAAGGGGTTGCTCTAAGCCTTGGGTCTGTTTTGGGGGATGTCTCCCAATGCTATCTTTTTTCCCCCTTTCCCTATAGGCCTTGATGGAACGATTCAATGCAGACAAACGCATATTCTGCTTCATCCTTTCAACTCGGAGTGGGGGTGTGGGCGTGAACCTGACAGGAGCAGACACCGTTGTTTTTTATGACAGCGACTGGAATCCCACCATGGATGCTCAGGCCCAGGATCGCTGTCACCGAATTGGCCAGACCCGAGATGTTCACATCTATAGGTATTGCCTGGTCTCCCCTCACCTTGCGTTCCCTTTGCTGATAGGGATTTAGTGATGTGTGTGGCTGTGTACACGTGGCTTTCATCCCCCCTCTAGGCTCATCAGTGAACGGACAGTGGAGGAGAACATCCTAAAGAAAGCAAATCAGAAGAGAATGTTGGGAGACATGGCCATCGAGGGAGGCAACTTTACCACAGCCTATTTCAAACAGGTACTGCTGTCTTCCAGCCTAGGAAGGAGAGAACTGCTATGCTTGTAGCAGTTACTCCTGCCTGTGAAAGAGGATGCTTTGACTTCTACGGACCAGTGGCACCTTCTTCATCCAGTGATACCTCTGATACTTCTAAGAGCCATCAAACTCAGAGCTGTAGACCTGGGAGCAGGATTCCATCAGCTCTGACGCCTTTCTTTCTGTTCTTTCCAAAGCAGACCATCCGAGAACTGTTCGATATGCCCCTGGAGGAGCCATCTGGCTCATCTGTATCGTCTGCCCCTGAAGAGGAGGAAGAGACTGTGGCCAGCAAGCAGACCCACATCCTGGAGCAGGTAAAAGACGTGGGCAGTCCCTAGAGGAGAGCTGATGAGTACAGCGTGTGTTGTCTCTCGGTCTGTCGAGCCTTGTCTAGGGGAGCGTTCTACTGCTTCCCATATTGTAGTTGGCCTTGGGTAGTTGTGAATAGATTGCTTATTGGTTCACATGATTTCATAGAAAAAAGACAAGATTTAAAGTTTTCATCTCTAATTCTGAATTCTAGCCATGCTTCTTAACAATTGTATTTGTTAAGCCAGGTCTTTTTAATCTTCTGAGCCTTACTTTCCGCTTTTCTAAAATGCTAATGAAGAGGAAGTAACTGAGGGTAAGTGGCTAAGTGGATTAAGAATTGCTTTCCACATGGTGTAGAATTCTTGTTTTCTAAACATTGATGCCTAATAGAATCACTTGGAAAGCTTTTAAAAGGATTAATTCCTGGGCCCCATCCAAAAATCTACTAAATCATTTTTGGAGGTGAGGTCTGGGCATATGTATTTTTTCAGAGCTCTTCAGAAGTAGACAAATGTTTAGGAACCTACAGGTGTAGAGTATTAAGGAGATGTTTTCCTATACCAGTGTCTTCCCCTCATTGTTGAGCACACTCTAGGTTACTTTCTTTAGTGACTTTGTAAGCTCCCTGCATATCTCAAGAGAAATATTAGATGCGGTTAGTCTGTTGTCATAAGGCATCGGAGTGCAAAGTAGAATTTTGTATTCAAGACTTTCTGCTTTTTAAAAGTGATCAAAGGTTGACTCGAACAGAAAGGAAGTAGAGCAAGAGATCACTAAAAGTTACTTTGTCCTGGTGGGAATCCTGGTCAAACCCGTTCAGTCCTGTGTGGATGACGCATTGCTTGGTGACAGGGGGCCCAGGAGAGAGTTGAGTTCTCTTATAAATCTGGTGGTTTGGTATTAGCTTTTTTAAATCTGGGCTGTGACCCAGATAATATTTGATTTGTTCTACAATCTGTCACCTTTATAGCACCTCATAAATTATAAACATACATCTCCCTGGCTGGTATGGCTTAGTGGACTAAGTGCTGGCCTGGGAACCTAATGGTCACTGGTTTGATTCCTGGTCAGGGCACATGCTTGGGTTACAGGCCGGGTCCCCAGGTGGGGGCATGCAAGAGGCATCCAATTGATGTATCTCTCACGCATCGATGTTTTTCTCCCTCTCTTCCTCCCTCCCTCCCCCTCTCTCTAAAAATAAATAAAAATATGCCCTGGCTGGTGTAGCTCAGTGGATTGAGCTTGGGCTGGGAACCAAAGGGTTACCGATTCGATTCCCAGTCAGGGCACATGCCTGGGTTGCAGGCCAGGTCCCCAGTATGGGGCGCATGAGAGGCAACCACACGTTGATATTTCTCTCCCTCTCCTTCTCTTCTCTCTCTAAAAATGAATAAATAAAATCTTTAAAAAAATAAAAATAAAAGTCTTTTAAAAAATTATAAATATACAGTATGTTTAAATATAATATGTGCCTCAGGGTAGGCAAGAAAAGTGCTGTGATGTCATTTTACAGATGAAAAAACTGTTCCTTAGAAATTAACTGATTTGTCCATGAAAAAAGACAAGAGCAGAACAAGGACTGCAACCCAGGGTTTTTGAGCCCAGTGCTTTTTTCTTTTCTTTTTTGGTGCAAATTTGGCCTCAGATTTTGGCCAGAATCAGCCCTGGCCAGGTAGTTCAGGTGATAGGAGTGTTGTCTCTTACACCAAGGTTGCAGCTTCAATCCCTGTTTGGGGCCCATGTAGGAGGCAACTGATTGATGTTTCTCTGACACTGATGTTTCTCTCTCTTTCTCTCAAATCAATAAACATATTCTTGGGTGAGGATTGAAAAGAAAAAAATATTTTTTGGCCAGAATCAAATCACAGGATGCAAAGTTTGTTAATTCTCAGGAATTTTCTTCAACACATACTTGTAGGCATTGTGTCGGGCAGAGGATGAAGAGGACATCCGAGCAGCCACCCAGGCCAAAGCTGAACAGGTGGCCGAGCTTGCAGAATTCAATGAGAATGATGGGTTTCCTGCTGGTGAGGGAGAAGAGGCTGGTCGGCCTGGGGCTGAGGATGAGGAGATGTCCAGGGCTGAGCAGGAAATTGCTGCCCTTGTAGAACAGGTCAGTGTTGGACCCACTAGTTCTCAACCTTATCCTCTACAATTCCTTTCTCTGGAATCTGTGACCCTCCTGTCTTCCCTGGTAAAAATAATCAGGGTTGATGGGCCCTGGGCTCCAGGTCCTTATGTTTATCACCACTGCTCCTCCCCACAGCTGACCCCTATTGAGCGCTATGCTATGAAATTCCTGGAAGCCTCACTGGAGGAGGTGAGCCGAGAGGAGCTCAAGCAGGCAGAAGTGAGTAGCTCCAGGAGGTGGGGTTGCAAGTGGGAAGCTACTGCTTTTTACCCACTCATCACCCTGCTTGCCTCTTTTTGACCACCCTATGGACTCTGTTGTTGGTAGGAACAAGTGGAAGCTGCCCGGAAGGACTTGGACCAAGCCAAGGAGGAGGTGTTCCGCCTACCTCAAGAGGAAGAGGAGGGGCCGAGGGCTGGGGATGAGGTTTCCTGTGGGACTGGTGGAGGCAGCCACCGGCGCAGTAAGAAAGTTAAGGCTCCTGAGAGGCCAGGGACTCGAGTCAGTGAGCGTCTTCGTGGAGCCCGGGCTGAGACTCAAGGGGCAAATCACACTCCTGTCGTATCCACCCATCATACCCGCAGCACCTCCACAACCCCCCGCTGCAGCCCTGCCAGGGAGCGAGTTCCTAAGCCAGCATCTAGGCCTCGACTTACTCCAGGTTCAGCTCCTGCTGCAATTCCTGTCCCAGTCCCTGCCCCAATTCCCATTTCAGCTCCAAATCCATTAACCATGCTTCCTGTCCATATCTCGCCTTCTCCCCCACTTCCTCTGCAGCTTCCTCCCTCTTCTTCTGCCTGTACACCTCCTCCTGCCTGTACCCCTCCACCAGCTCATACCCCACCTCCAGCCCAAACCTCTGTCTTAACTCCTACCTCCCCTCTCTTGCTTGGTCTACCTTCTGTGCCCATCTTCCCCCCAGTCACCAACCTACCCTTGGGCTTGGGACCTGAGGCAGAGCTGTGTGCACAAGCATTAGCGTCTACTGAGTCCCTGGAGCAGGCCGATAAGGCCTGTTCTGAGACTTCCTCGCTTACTTGTATGCCCCCTAAGGATCTGTTGCCAGTTGCTGTTGAGATCCTGCCTATGTCAGAGAAGAACCTTTCTCTCACTTCTTCTGCACCTAGCCCAATCCTGGAGGTTGGCAGCTTCCCCAGTGGTCAAGAGCAGGAGGTACCTGAGCCTGCTGAGGGGACCATCCTCACAGTACTGCCTGAGGGTGAGGAGGTGCCCATGTGTCTGAGTGAGAACAATGGGCTGACGCTCCCACCTTCAGCAGCATCTGATGAGCTATTTCGCTTGCCATTGGAGGCTGACAAGAACTCAGAAGAGCTGGTGGAGGCTGGGACCCCAACATCCAGCCCACAGAAGCCACAGGAACTTGTTTCAGCTGAGGTTACAGTTCCATCAACTTCATCCTCAGCCACCTCCTCACCCGAGGGTTCTTCACCTGCCCGGCCCCCTCGGCGTCGCACCAGTGCTGATGTAGAAATTAGGGGTCAAGGAGCTGGTCGGCCAGGGCTGCCTCCAGGCCCTAAAGTGCTTCGCAAGTTGCCAGGACGGCTAGTGACTGTGGTAGAGGAAAAGGAACTGGTGAGGCGACGGCGACAGCAGCGGGGAACTGCCAGTACCCTAGTGCCTGGGGTCTCTGAGACTGGTGCCAGCCCAGGAAGCCCATCTACCTGCAGTATGTTGGGGCCAGAATCCTCACCTCCCACCAGTGGGCCCTGTGAAGCTGCTCCCCCATCCACACTGCCCACCCCAACCCAGCAGCCCTTTGTAGCTCGCCGTCGCATTGAGCTAGGGGTGACTGGAGAGGGCAACCCAGAGAATGGAGAAGGGTCTCTGCTTGCCATCACCCCTCCTGCTGTGAAACGTCGGAGGGGGAGGCCTCCCAAGAAGAACAGGTCTCCGGCAGATGCTGGGCGAGGGGTTGATGAGGCACCTTCATCCACTTCTAAGGGAAAAAACAATGGGGCTGACCCAGTCCCTGGGGCTGAGAGCCTTACTGTTGCAGAGTCTGTCCTTGGACCCCAGCCAATTCATAAACCCGAACCCATCCTGTCACCTGTGGAGAAGAGAAGGCGTGGTCGGCCCCCTAAGGCACGTGATTTACCCATTCCTGGGACCATTTCCTCTCCAGGGGATGGCATCTTAGAGAGCCGGACACAGCCACTCCCAGTACCACCACCCGTGCCACCACTCCCAACACCACTTGTATCCTGTCCCATTGCTACTGTCGCCAACACTGTCACCACTCTCACCATTTCAACATCCCCACCCAAGCGGAAGCGGGGCCGACCTCCCAAGAATCCACCATCACCTCGGCCCAGCCATCTCCCTGTCTTGGACCGTGACACCTCGTCTGTGCTTGAGAGCTGTGGACTGGGGAGGCGGCTGCAACCCCAGGGCCAAGGGGAGAGTGAGGGTAGTTCCTCTGATGAGGATGGAAGCCGCCCCCTCACCCGCCTGGCCCGCTTGCGCCTTGAAGCAGAGGGAGTGCGGGGAAGAAAGAGTGAAGGGTCCATGGTAGTGGCTGTAATTCAGGATGACCTGGATTTGGCAGATGGTGGGCCAGGTGGGTTAGAATTGACGCCTCCTGTGGTCTCATTAGCTCCTAAACTGCGCTCCACCCGTCTGCGTCCAGGGTCTCTAGTTCCCCCACTAGAGACTGAGAAGGTGCCTCGAAAACGGCCAGCGGTCCCAGTTGGCAGGGGCCCTGGGCCTGCAAAACGGGGTCGCCTACAGTCCCCAAGTCCCTTGGGGCCTGAGGGTTCAGTAGAGGAGTCTGAGGCTGAAGCCTCAGGTGAGGAGGAAGAAGGGGATGGGACCCCACGCCGCCGGCCTGGCCTCCACCGGCTTGGTGGGACAACCAACCAAGGGGACCAGCGCATCTTGCGCAGTAGTGCTCCTCCCCACCCAGCTGGCCCTGCCGTTAGTCACAGAGGCCGAAAGGCCAAGACGTGAGTGGGCCGCCTTCCACCTAGGCTTTCCACCATGGCCCCTCCCTCCACAACCAGGCCTGATTCTGTTAACCACTACTTGAAGTCTTATGAGGGGAAAACCTCCAGGGAGACATAGGGACCTTCTCCCTTCTTTCCACCAAAGTAGGGGGTAGGCAGCTGGTTGTCATGGAAATGGGGCACTTCACATATTCCCTTCCCTTCCACCCCACATGGCTGGGCAGTGTTAGGGTGGCAAGATAGTCTCTGTCCCCACCCCCTTGATTCCCAAGCAACCTTTCACAGCCCCCCACCCTTAGGGGAAGGGGGGGGGGGCTTATCTACAATGAGTTTTTTTTTTTTTCTTTTTTTTTTTTTTTTTAAGAAGAAAAAAATAATAAACTTAGTTTCTGTATGAGCATCCGCGTAAGGAGGCTTCTGATTTTCTGGTCTGGTGGAGGGTTGGGTGGGAACTTGGGCATCTTTTCTCTTGTTCCTGCCGAGATCTTAGTATGTCATTTCTGACCCAGTATAATATATCTTTGAGGTAGAAATCACCCAAGAAGAGGGAAGATTCAGCAAATCTTATCTCCTGGTAGGGTGCCTTTCCCTAAAGTTTACAGTCACCCAGAGTCATACCTTTCCTCTCCCTTCTATTCTCTCAGTTCCTGGCCTTTCCCTCAGAGTTCTCTGATGCCTTAGACTTCTCCCTGCTTTTATCTCCCTTGCTCAGGTGCTTTTACTCCTTTTCCAGAAGGCAGGCATCACTACCTTGAGTTGCTCCCATTGTTTTCCATCCTTTGGTTTCCTCCATCTAGCCAAACTGGTTTGAGTCAGCTACACCCCCATATGAGCTCCTGGGGCTCTTCAGGTGGTGGCTGGCCACCCAACCCAACCCCACCCCTGGGCTTGGCTTGGAGCTCTGAGTCAGCTCCATCTCTACCCAAGCCAAATCAAACCTGAGGCAGAAGCCGAAACTCACAGTACCTCAAGGCCTATAGCCAGGTAAGAGCCCCTGTTCGTTTTTTATTTTCTCTGATCTCAACTCCCTGGGCCCTCTCCTTTGTCCCCTCCCCACCCCTCCACCGCCATGTCTGTATCTGTTCATCTTGTGGGAATTCTTTCCTCATACCTATTTCTGCAGCTTTGTGGCATGTATTCTTTGTTCTCTGCTTATCTTGTCTCTTCTACCCTTTGTATCCTGTGTTGTATTCAGAGAACTGCAAATGCTCTAATTTTATCTAGGATGCAGGGGAATGGTTGGAGATGGTGGGTTGGTACCAAAGCTCATAGGACTTGAGAACTAGGGAGATGAGAAATGATTAAGTGATTAAGTAGGGCATCATCATTATGCTGGTTTCTGTGTGGGTTATGAGGTCATCTGGACTCGGTGTTAATCTGACTGTGTTGTGTGGCCTGGGTTGAAATGGAGAGGACATGGTAGGGAGTCAGCATAGCAAAGGAGGCCCCAGTTTGGGAAGGTAAGGTCTTTCTGATGTTGTTTGCTCAACTATAAAGGCAGCTTAGATGGGTACTTTTTCCCATCCAGAGAGTTGTGTTTTCATGTGAAATGACTGTTCAGGGCCTAGGGTACCATTTTCAGATCCCTCCTTATATTCCTGAGGAACTTCAAGAAATTTTAGTACCCTTTGAAATACAGTTTAAAAATCAGACTTTGATAGTCTCAGATTTCTAGCAGGTGTTGAGATTCTGTTTCCTGTTTCTCAGTGTGTACCAGTCATATGGCTTTTCCTCACTTGTCAAAACAGTACTACAGATAATGCTGTGTTCACACTGGCCTACCTTTAAGGACTCGATATCTTAGGCTGAGGACAAAGGATTTTAGCCACACATGTCCTCTGTTGGTCTATGAGTCATTAAAGGAATTCCCCAGTAGGGCAGCATTCCTGAGAGTTGGGCTAGGCCACAAGAACAGGATCAGAGAGAGGTAGAGTCTGAGCAAGCCAGGCCAAGGGCTCAGTTTTGGGGCTTAAAAGTACCTTGACTGTATCACCCACAGGTGATGGAGGACGAGGAGAATGCAGTGGAAATCTTGGTGAGCAACATGGAAGCTGCTCATTCTCCATCCCCCATTCGTTGCTGCTGGCTCCGCCTCCGCTACTTGGCAGCTACTAGCATTATCTGTGGCTGCTCTTGCCTGGGAGTCATGGCCCTTGTGTTTGCCATCAAGGTGAGGAACGCAGTACCTATGGGAGCAGAAGGGTGGGTGTAGTAAGGCAATTGGTACATATATTTGGTATATCCACATTGATCAAACAGTTACTAAGTACCTGTCAAAGCTTAGTGGTGAGCTTTGTGCCAGAACTAAGACTAAGACATGGTTCCTGCTGTCAAAGCTTCCACAATTTAATGAAAGAGATGGCTGTGAAAATGGATAATTATTAATGGAATGTAGCTCATTTGGTACTATGGTGGAAAAAGCACAGGGTATTCTGGGAGCTGGGAAGGATATGTGTGTGATCACATACGTGTGTATAAGGGTAGGTGGCAGGGAAATAACCACATGGGATGAGTGAATGAGGGTGAAAGAGCACTCCAGGTAAAGGAAGCAGTGTGTGCAAAGGCCTGGATTATTAGTTCAGCATGTATGGGCCAGTGAGAAGTAGTGAGAGATGAAGCCAGAGGGCCCAGATTCCCAAGGACCTCCAGTGTTTAGGAGTTCAACTTTGTTTTGAAAGTCCTGGGGAACCATTCAAGGGTTTTTGCAGAGGAGAGGAACGTGGTCAAATTTGTGTCTCAGTAAGATCGACTCTCAAGGCCAGCATGGAGGATGAGTTGGAAGAGGCAAGACTGGAGGCAGCTGAGCAGTGATGAGAGCAATCTGTAGGAGCCCAGGAGAAGCTGTAGGGGTTTTGAGAGGGTTTCACCATTTCAAAATTCCTAACAGAAACTGCACACTTACCTTTCGAAAGGTCACACAGGCTAACTTAAACGTGCTGGAGTTTTCTCTACCCTAGTTGTATTTGAACAGTCAGAAACTGTATTCCTGTCATCATCAGAATTTCTGGGCTCCATTAGGGCAAAATCAAAAAAATAATTTTTAATAATGAAAAAGATGAGGGCCACTGGACTAATGAGAGTAGGATGTTCTTTGGACATGAGTGAAATACTCCTAGCTTACTATTTCTTGCCAAGCATTTCAAATTCGGAATGGATTTGGGATGAGTAGAAAAGGATAGGGAATTAAAGGATTGGAAAGTACTTTACCATGTGTGACCTGGTAAGCTAACAAAGGCCACCCTGAAAAGTAGGCAGAGCAGAATGGGTAACTTTGCAGATGAGGCATGAGAAACAGAAACTGGAAAGGGAGGTAGAGGATTTGGGTGTGAGGCTTTGAGCTGTGATGAGGAGGGAAGATTGGAGTGGGGCACTGGGCACTTGGGGACAGAAGCAGGGGGAGAACCTAATTAAAACCTGCCCCCACAGGCGGAAGAGCGGCATAAGGCAGGCCAGTCCGAGGAAGCAGTGCACTGGGGGGCCCGGGCCCGGAGGTTCATCCTGGCCAGCTTTGCTGTCTGGCTTGCCGTCCTCATTATGGGCCCCCTGCTTCTGTGGCTGCTCTCTTACGCCATCGCCCAAGCTGAGTGACCCTGGGTGGCCTCTGCCTAGAGTCAGCGGGGACCTCCTGGATCCTGCAGTGTGGCATTGCTGGAGTCCGGTGCCAGCAGTGATCCTTCCTGGCTGGAGGATGGTGCCTCTCTCAAAGGGCTTTGGAAGAGCTCTTCCAGCCCTTCATAAAGGGGGCAGCAACCGAGACTGGTGGGGGGTCAGCCTGCTCTGTTCTTTCAGTGTTCACCATTTCCTGTCGCCCCCAACTTACCTCATCCTAGCTGCCTCTCCCCGGAGGTGGGGTTGAAGACCAGGCCTGATTTTCTTAGAATTTGTTTTGTAATAAAAACCTTTTTTAGTGGTGAAATGCTGCTCCTGTCTACTTGTTCTTCCCTTACTTTTCCCTGGACGTTGGTGAGAGCCAGAGTGGACCTCTGACTGACGGTAGAAGTCATTTTCCCTCATTGCTCCATGAGAAGGAAAGATGTTTTTCTCTTCTTCTGGAAGTATCTCTTTTTAGGGAGACCCCAGCTTCTCCCTTACATCTGAACAGAGACCCTGAGGCCGGAGAACAAGAGTAGTAGCACCAGCTACTATTTATTGAGGGCTTGATACATTCCAGGCTGTGTTCTGAACACTTGATACTTTTGAATCCCTTCAGTTCTTGCAGTCACTCAGTCATAAGTACCAGTGTTCTCATTTCACAGCTGAGGAAACAGGCCCAGATTGCAAGATCACACAGCAAGCAAGAGGCAGAGCTGGGACTGAACCCAGCCAGTTTGGTTCCAGAGTTGAGACAGGAGTGAAAGGGTTGGATATAGCAGCGATGACCTTCTATACGGAGATGTCTGTGATTATAATGAATTTCCATGCCCTTTTTCTTGGGCTTAATGATAATACTTTAAACATTTTTTTTTTTTTTAATAAGGAAAGGAGGGAGAAAGAGAGAGAGAAACATCTGTGTGGGTATCTCACACGCCCTACCACTGGGGACCTGGCCCACAACCCAGGGACGTGTCCTCACCAGGAATCGAACCGGCGACCGTTCGGCTCGCAGGCCGGCGCTCAATCCACGGAGCCACGCCAGCCAGGGCTACTTTAAACATTTTTGAAATAAGATATATCACACATACAGGAAAATATGCAAAGCAAATACACAGCTCAATAAGTTAACACAAAGCAAACATCTGAAAAACTGTCATTCAGTCAAGAAATTGAATATTGCCCACACTCCAGATCCTCCTTAATAGGCCTCCTGCTCACACTCCTTTCTTTGTCTTAACGGGTAACTATCCTTCTGATTTCAAAAATGTAGTTTAGTTTTGCCTGCATTTGAATGTTTTATACATGGATTAATACGTATTCTTTTTATGTCTGGCTTCTTAGTGTTGTTTGTGAGATTCATCAATCTTTGATGTAGCTATACTTTTCATTACTGTATAGTATTCCATTACATGACTATATTGCAGCTTATCTATTTTATGTTGGTGGATTTGGGGGATGTTTCCAGTTTGAGGATATCATGAATCATTCTGCTGTGGATATTCTTTCTGGTACATGTCTCTTGAAGTACATATGCTCTGGGAGTGGAATTTTGGGATTATTTTACCATAATTCAGAGACCAGCAGAGCACCTAAAAGAATTAGAGGTATGGCAAACTGAAGACAGAAGATTAAAGAGGAAGGAGAAGCATCTGATGGTTGTCTTCAGTGTTTCAATGTGCTCCAGGAAGGAAAAAGTGAAGAGGATTCATTGTCAGCCTCAGAGTTTTGAATGACACACTATGTAGAAGCCAGACATACGGCCGTGGTTCTCAATCTTGAACCACGTGGGGAACCTTAAGAAGTACTTGTACTTGGGCTTTACCTTTAGAGATTCTTATGTAATTGATATGAGGTGCTGCATGGTCCTCAGGATAACACATTCTAGAGAGATTTTTACAGAAACTTTTCAAAAAGCTGATATTTGATTAATCAGCAGCTTCAGTTTACTAGAAAAGAATATCTCATTCCCTCAAACTGATTGAGGTCTTGCTAATTTTTAACTCTATTTTGAAAATATTTCAAACCTACAGCCCAATAAAAGAATAGTATAATGAACTCGTGTACTCTTCAACTAGACTTAAAATATTTAATATTTCCTCATATTTACTGCATATTTTTCTAAATATATATGTTGTGCCCTGATTGGTATGGCTCAGTTGGTAGGGTGTCATCCCACGAAGCAGAAGGTCATCAGTTCAGTTCCTGGTCAGGGCACGTGCCTGGCTTGCTGGTTTGGTCCCTGGTTGGCATGTGTACAAGAGGCAGCCAATCAATGTTTCTCTCTCACATTGATGCTTTTCTCTCTCTTTCTCTAAAAAATAAATAAAATCTTTAAATATACACATTGTTATTACTGAACCATTCAAAGTTGAAGGCTCATCATTCCTAAATACTTTAGGATCTGTTTCCTAAGAACAAAAATATTTTCTTGCTTAACTAGGAAACAATGATATAATCCACAGAAGTTAACATCAATACAATATTCTAATATATAGTCCATATTCAAATTTGATATCCCAATAACACCCTTTATAGCAATTTATTTTCTGCTTTAAGGTCCATTGTGGGAACACACTCATTACATTCAATTGTCTCTTCTTTTGGTCTTCTTCAGTTTTTAGTGGGTCCTCATCTTGTTTTTCTTTTCCTTTCTTTTTTTTTTTTTTTTTTTTTTTTTTTTTTTTTTTTTTTGGTCTTTCATGACATTTTTGAGGGTAGGGCAGTTCATTGTTCTCAGTTTGAGTTCTTATGATTGGATTCAGGTTAGAAATACTACATAATGTCAGTGTGTCCTCAGTACATCATATCAGGAGGCATATGATGTCAATTTACTCTCTTACTCTTGGTGGTTACATTGCAACTTGGTTAAGGGAGTGTCTGTTAGATTTCTGCAAGGTAAAGATACCTTTTATAGTCTCTGTAATGAAAAAGTTGTCTGTGTAAATATCTTGTTCCCCAGCAAACTTTCACCAATAATTTTAATGCCCAGTTTGCCCAAGACAATTATGAGGCTTACAAAATGCTGATGTTTTATATTTATCATTCTACATTTTAGTTGACATTCTACTATGAAGAAGGTCCTTTTCTTCTTCATTATTTATTTACTATTTTTAGTGTCAGTATGGTCTCAGATTGTTCTTTAATTCAATTTATTTCATTCACTCCTGTCATCTTTCTTGAAATGTTTTGTTGAGGTACAATGTGCTGACATTAAAGCGCAGAGATCTGACGTGTGCAGCTGGAGAACGTTGCGATGTGAACACACCTATGTGATCACCATCTAGGGGAGCAGACCATTTCTGGTACCTCAGAAGGCTCCCTCATGGCTCTCACCATCTCATTATTTCTGTCCCTGGGTTTTGGCAGGTGGAAACCCCTTCAGCCTGGTTTTTGTGTCCTGATAAGTCCCCACCTTTCTTCACTTTCTGGCACAAATTATTCTAGCTTCCTCTTGTACTTTCTCTGTTCCTTCCTGGGAGCTGGCCATTTCTCTCAGGGAGCCCTGGTTCCTCTTAGTGGGAACTGTTACTTTGAATTCAGTGTCTAGACACCGGCTGTGCTCATTCTACTGAGGTGTTACTTTGCAAATTTGTGTGTCACCCTTGTGCAGGGGCCATCCTAATCTCTGGGTCATTCCAATTTTAGCATATATACTGCCAAAGTGAGCACTCTACTGGGATGTTTTGCTTCTAGACTCTTTCAGAGGTTAGAGCTAGAAAATACATAATTTTATCTATTTTAAATCTTTCTAAAATCATCTCCAATTTAAACCAATCAAGGTTCTTTCTCTCCTTTCCCCATTCTAAATTCCATGTTCCCACAGTAAGAACCTTGGCTGCCAAGTACATAAATATGTTTATTTACTTTTTCAATTTCATTATAATTATACTACCAAATAACAAGCCTACTAAGTAAAGTTCAAGGTTTTTTGCAGTTATTCTGTGTTTAGATTGATGTTATAGTCAAAATACTCCATTAAAAAGTTACTTGGACTTTTACATGGTTGTGATCCCAAAGTGTCTGGAACACAACTTCTACATGGGCAGGGACTTTTATTTTTTCCCCATTGCTGTTAGTCTAGCACAGCCACTTTCAACCCGTGTGCCTCGAGGTACACTGGTGTGCCACAAGAATTTTTAAAACATGCAATACCTATTTAGTCAGGGGCACTGACCTCTGTTCCCTTAGATTATCAAATTTAATAAATGATAACAGCCAACACAACAGCCATCCAGTGTAAATGAATCAAAATTATACCTATTTTTGTCAGATTAGTAAAAATTATAATTTTTTTGGTGTGCCACAGAATTTTAGAATTTATGTGTGCCACGAGATGAAAAGGTTGAAAATCACTGGTCTATCTAGCACACAGACGCTCAACATATATATCTCGTATCTCACCGAGGATATGTTTCATTGATGAGAGAAAGGAACATCCATCGGGGATGGAACCTAGAACCTAGGTGTGTGACCTGACTCAAGATCCAACCGCAACCCCTTTTTTTGGTGTATAGGGCAACGCTCCAACCAGCTAGGCCCCCCGCCAGGGCTCAGCAAGTATTTGTTGAATGAGTGAGTGTTGGGCTTAAGCTGTGCACTGAGACGGTTTACGAAGGAAGTCGCTTCTGGCAGACTCTCACAACCTGGTAAGGCTTAGAACAGAGTGTCATACTCCCCCAAGGCTTTGGGGAGGGGGTGGTGGAAGATTGGAAAAATGTGTAGCCCCAGCTGGTGAGCACTGGGGCTTTAGAAGTATACTCAAGAGTCAGAGCAGTCACCGGAGGAGGCAGCCTCTTCTGGCTGACGACCGTGGGACGTTCAAGTCTGCACAAAGTGGCCAAATTAGAGTAAAAGCTGTGTGTTCCTAGAGTTCTCAAGGCTAAAGTTTGTCCCTCAAGCCAGGGCTGCTAATGTAGAGCCTAATTCACAGAGTGATGCTGGGAGGAGACTGAGAGGGCCACGCCTAAATCGGGGAATCCCAGGCGCAGCGAGTCGTTCACCTTGGTAACCCAGACGTCAGGCTTCCCAGGAAACCTAGCTTTCGGGTCGCTTTCCAAGCCTCCAACCCCACTGGCCAACAAGTTCCTGCCCCCAGCAGATGCCCTGCACTGACTGGTCGTATTTGAAGCCCCGCCTTAGCGTCGTTGCCTTAGGTAACTTCGAGCTCCAACGCCCGCTCCAGCCCCAGGGTTTTCGGCTTCCTATTGGACAATCAGTTTCCAATCAGAAGGATTTTTAAATCTCAGTCTTCAGGCGGCGCTGGCTATTGGCGGACAAGGTGGAGGCGGGGCCGGAGGTTATTGCCGGCAGCGACCCGGGTAAGGAACCAAACAGAGGCGTACTCCGCGACAGGGCGGCATCTCGTGGTCCCCCGCTTCGTTCCTTTCCCCCGCGCAGGTGAGCCTCCGCGATACCCCGCGCCCCTTTGCAGTGCTTGCCCAAGTGCGCCTGCGCAGCAACAGCCACTTGCCCTTTTACCCCTTTCCTTTTCTCCACGTCTTTTCCCTCCCCTCCCCACCCCCCCAACCCTGCCAACTTTCCCGCCCTTAGGCCCTTTGGCGGGGTCTCCCCAGTCCCTATCCTTCCCCAGCCCCGTCCCCAATCCCCAAGATCCTGGCGCCCCAGCCGCAAGGACTGTGCCTCCGCGAGCCGCAATGTGCGTCCTCTCAGAGCCTTTGGGCCTCCCTGCCATCACTACCTTCCGTTTCCTCCACACAGGCCCCCACCTCTGTCAGAATGACGCTGGACGTGGGACCCGAGGATGAGCTGCCCGACTGGGCCGCGGCCAAGGAGTTTTACCAGAAGTACGACCCTAAGGACATCATTGGCAGGTGAGGCTATAACCAGGAAAACGGAGGTCCCGAGAGATCGGGTCCTAGATTGGATACCCAGTTCGATCTAAGGGCTGCATAGTTCTAAATGAGAAAGGTCAGTGGTTAGTTTGGTGATTAGGTTCTTTTTTTTTAAGTATATTTTATTAATTATGCTACCACAGTTGTCCCAATTTTTTTTTCCCCTTTATCTCCCTTCTGCCCTGCACCCCTCTCCTACCCTCCATCATCCCCTCCCCCCTTAGTTCATGTCCATGGTTTCTACATATAAGTTCTTTGGCTTCTCTATTTCCTACACTATTCTTAACCTCCCCGACTATTCTATGCCTACCAATTATGTTTCTTATTTCCTGTACCCACTTTCTCCCCCTCCCCCTCTCCACTGATAACCCTCCATGTGATCTCCATTTCTATGATTCTGTTCCTGTTCTAGTTGTTAGCTTAGTTTTTGTTTTTTAGTTTCAGTTGTTGACAGTTGTGAGTTTGTTGTCATTTTACTGTTCATAGTTTTGATCTTCTTTTTCTTAGAGAAGTCCCTTTAACATTTTATATTATAAGGGCTTGGTGATGATGAACTCCTTTAACTTGACCTTATCTGGGAAGCACTTTATCTGCCTTTCCATTCTAAATGATAGCTTTGCTGGATAGAGAGTAATCTTGGATGTAGGTCCTTGCCTTTCATGACTTTGAATACATCTTTCCGCCCCTTCTTGCCTGTAAGGTTTCTTTTGAGAAATCAGCTGATAGTCTTATGGGTACTCCTTTGTAGGTAACTCTTCCCTTTTCTCTTGCTGCTTTTAAGATTCTCTCCTTATCTTTATTTTTTAAAATTATTTATTTACTTTTAGAGAGAGGGGAAGGTAAGGAGAAAGAGAGGGAGAGAAACATCAATGTGTGGTTGCCTCTCACACGCCCCCCCACCAGGAACCTAGCCCACAAACCAGGCATGTGCCCCGACTGGGAATCGAACCAGCAACTCTTTGGTTTGCAGGCCCACACTCAGTCAGTCCACTGAGCTACACCAGCCAGGGCTCTCCTTATCTTTAGTCTTGGGTAATGTAATTATGATGTGCCTTGGTGTGTTCCTCCTTGGGTCCAACTTCTTTGGGACTCTGAGCTTCCTGGACTTCCTGGAAATCTATTTCTTTTGTCAGATTGGGGAAGTTCTTCATTATTTTCTCAAATAAGTTTTCAATTTGTTGCTCTTCCTCTTCTTCTTCTGGCACTTACATGATTCAAATGTTGGAATGTTTAAAGATGTCCTGGAGGTTCCTCAGCCTCTCCTCATTTTTTTGAATTCTTGTTTCTTCCTTCAGTTCTGGTTGAATGTTTCTTTCCTCCTTCTGCTCCAAACCATTGATTTGAGTCCTGATTGCCTTCCCGTCACTGTTGGTTCCCTCTACATTTTCCTTTATTTTACTTTGTATAGCCTTCACTTCTTCCTTTAATATGCGGCCCTACTCTATCAATTTTGTGAGCATCCTGATTACCAGTGTCTTGAACTCTGCATCTGATAGGTTGGCTATCTCTTTGTCACTTAGTTCTGGTTTTGGAACTTTGATTTGTTCTTTCATTTGGGCCATAATTCTTTGTCTTGGTGTACCTGTTACCTTATAAGGGGTGGAGACTTAGGTATTCGCCAGGGTGGGGCAACCCACATTGCTACATGGTGGCTCTGTATGTGGCGAAGGGGTCCAAGAGGGAACAGTGCCACTTACTTGGCTCTTTCCCTGCTTTCAATCACTTCCCCCACTTCCCACAAGTGAATTGTGTTCTTTCAGGTGTTGACCTGGTGCTGATTACTGTGTGGGTGGGCTTGGGTATGTTCTAGGACCCCATGGGCCCCTCCAACAGACTCTCCTGTGAGACTGGCAGTTTCTCCCCCCCCCCCACCCCCCCCCACTGCAACCCACAGGTGTTTACAGCCAGAGGTTTTGAGGCTTTTTTTTCCTGCTCTGAAATCCTGGGTTACCTGGTCTGTCTCACTCCCCAGTTATTCCTCCTGGTTTATCTGCATGGGAATGTGAGACCACCCAGTCCACCAGCTGTTGCCTTGCCTAGTGTCCTCTCTGTTCTACTGTCCATCTCCACCCCTCCTACCGGTGTGGATGATTGTTTTTTTTTTTAATTCCTTGGTTGTTGGACTTACATAGAGTTCAATTTTCTAGCAGTTCTGGTTATTTTTTGTTTTTAAATTGGTTGTCATCCTTTTTTTGGTTGTGCAAGGAAGCGAAGTGTACCTACCACGTCTCCATCTTGGCCAGAAACTTTGGTGACTAGGCTCTTACTCTGGGTTAATCCTCTTTTTTTTTTTTTTTCAAAAATTCATTCATTTATGTGTTCAAACTTAGTTGAATTACCTACTGTGTGCAAGACACAAAGCTAAACAGGGGAGGGAAGAAAAGAAGCTCATTCTCTGGAAGTACTCCAAGTGAAATGACTGAAAGAGACACATGAACATTCAAAAAATATATAGATACCAGTTGGCGAGAGAATGTAGACAGAGAAATGAAAGGGGTCTAGGCCCAGGCCTTGGGGCATATCGTGAAGGGGTTAGAGAAGGAGGAGCCAGAAAGGGAGACTAAGGAGATGCTGCCTGTGAGTTAGAAAGAACAACACAGGAAGAATGTACTTCTGGGCGGTTGACATGGCCTGCTGTGATGAATGCTGCTGAGGCCAGGAAAGCAGATGAGGGTGTGTCCATTAGATTTGTTCATAGTCCTTTGGGAGATCACATGGAGATATCAGAAAGTTTATTGGAATCAGGAATTCTGGAGAGAAATTCTGGAAGCTCAAGGTAATGTAGCAAGAATCATCTACATATAGCTGGTATTTAAAGCCCATGGGACTGGTTGGAGGTCACCAGGGGAGAGTACTCGGAAAAGAAGAGAGCTGAGACTCAAGTCCTGAGTAGCGGGGTTTCAGGACCAGGGAAGGGAGGGTTCAAGGAGGCCAGGAGGAACCCTCAGAGAAGATCAGTGGTTTCACCGCCAAGGGGTGGAGCCAGTTATGGAAGAGACAGATCAGAGGGTAGGGTTCTCATCATTTCCTTCTCTCTTGTTTTTTCGGCACAGTAAATTATCTGCACACTATCACTAAATTAATTTTCCCAGAGTACCACTTTCTTCATGTAGAAAGGCCTGAAACTTTAAAAGAATTAGACTAGGACTCAGACACAGATGCACTTAGTGGTTGGGTGGGAAATGAAACTGTGAAGTGGCCGAGAGTAAGACAGGGGGAGGTGATGACGCTGTGGTAGTTGGAGGGTTCCTGTCTCATCTAAGATACGTGAGTTCAGATGTGTAAAGAACATTGCACTGACCAAACATAACACAGCCGTGGGCTGTGTTTGCCAGAGGGTCAGTACTTTGCATCCTTTGATTGAACCAGAGGTGTGCGGAGGAGGCATTGTAAGCAAAGGGCATTTTGTAAGATCAAGGAGACTGCCCGAGCACAGCCTCTGTGAGTATGCCATGAGAACAAGGTTATGTGAAGGGCAGCCAGGGCTCCAGCATATAGAAGCTGGTGTGATCCTGGAGAGATTTGGACCTTAGCCTGAGGTACTTGCAGGGTCAAAGGGAGTTGGTGACAGAGCCCGAGCAAGGAAATCTCTGTCTAGGACTTGATCTTTACAATGCCAAATGGGCTTTCCGTCTCTTCCTCATTAATGTCTTTCAACATCCCTTCAAGATATTGTCAGCCACATTTCAGAGCTGGAGAAGCAGAAGCCCAGAGACTTTATGTCAGTGGGTCCCTTGAAGATTAATTGGTGGCAGATCTGGGGCCTGAACCAAGATCTCCTAATTCTCAACTTTGGTCTCTAGTCAATGGCCCAATATTTATTTGAAGCCTCCTACACTTGAGGTAACGTAGGGGAACTTTGGGATTTGGATGGGGCAATCAGGAAGTGTAGGTAAAATTTGGACGGAGCCTTGGATCATTTCTTTCCACTTTCTCCCTGTGGGGTTTCAAGGTAAGGGCCAGATTGTGGGGCTCAGTGTAAAAAGGACTTGCCTAGCCTCACCTGTGGGTGCTATGGCAGAGGCTGGATTTGCACCCAGGACCCCTGCCTGCCTGCCTTCTCTGTGAGCTGTGTGTTGCACTTTGCTGGTTACCCAGGTTGCTTGCTGAGGCTACTGTGAAACTACTATAGGCCAGGATGAGCTTCTTGGGAGGTTACCTGGTCCAGATGCGTCTTCAGTCTGGTGCAATGTGTATGAGGATGCTGAGGCTCTACCCTGCTTGGAAATGAGAGAGCGGGCGGTCCTGACTCCTGTGTTGTCTGACTCTGGCAGAGGAGTAAGCTCTGTGGTCCGCCGTTGTGTTCATCGAGCTACTGGCCATGAGTTTGCGGTGAAAATCATGGAGGTGACAGCTGAGCGACTGAGTCCTGAGCAGTTGGAGGAGGTGCGAGAAGCTACACGGCGAGAGACACAAATTCTTCGCCAGGTCGCTGGCCACCCCCACATCAGTGAGGCTGCATTCCCTGCTCCTGCTAGCTGACCACCACTACCTGCTGGCCCTGCCCATAGCCCACTCCCCCAACACCGCCTCCTCCCCTCTGCTCCCTTCCTCCTGGCTCTGCTCCACCTCAAAGTGTGGCCAGCCTTTGGGTCCCTACTGCCTCTTTTGGTTCTCCTTCCTTCCCAGTAAACCCACTGTTGCCTCAGGGTGGAAAGCCCCTTGAATATGCATCTACTCCTTTCCATCTCTGTCTCTCTGCCTTTCTGCCTCTTTTCCCAGTCACTCTCATCGATTCCTACGAGTCTTCTAGCTTCATGTTCCTGGTGTTTGACCTGTGAGTATCTCCCTGCCCTGGTTTGAGAAGCCTCCTCACCTCCATGCATGGCCCCAGCCTTACAGCACAGTGGGCTGAAGACCACCCTGCTCACACCTTCCTGTTCCAGCTAGGGCCTGCCTGGCTGTCCATGGCGCTGGCCCCTTTCCTGGGTGCCCTGACTGAGGCAAGTTCTTCAAGAGTAATAATGCCTAGATACCTGAATACCATGAATACAAAGGGTTCATGACCCCAAGTCCCCCACTATCCTGGTTCTCCAGGGTTATAAAGTGAGCAGGGAAGAAAGGGCTGATTTGAGAGAGTCTGTCCGGGAGCCGACCACTTCTACAACGCTCACCAGTCATCCCATTGTTTAACAGCCTATATTGGTGTCTGTCTCTCCTCATCAGTTTTTTTCTGGTCACTGTGAATCTGAATGTCACACGTTACACAGTATGATGCAAACCAGTTGTAAAGGTACTTCAAAAGAGAAAGTTTGAATACCAAATATTTAAGTGAGGCCCTTGGAAAAAATTCAGTTTTCATACAGAAATTACCCTCTGCAAAAGTTTGAGGGATGGTAGAAAGTGTCCATTGTATTTGCTGTTCTCAACTTTGCACAGCATTGATACTCCCCAAAATAATACCTGATGTGTTCTTTATATTTCAGTGATTGATGCGGAGTTGCAGTTACAACCACTCTTTAAAGAGAAGGCAAAATAAGCAAAATCAAAATAAAGTCCTATTCAACTTTTTGCCACTATGAATTGAAATTCAGTCAGCAGTATAGATTCACTTTAAAGGGCCTTTTTTGAATATCAGATAACAAGGACCTCCTGTAAATCATTGGCACGAGAGGGTATTCATTCATGCTCAAATAGCCCCCTCACGATGCAGAAATTTTAGCCACCAACTCACTAGGCAAAACTGCCCCTGGCATTCATCTTGCTCTTGGGAGTGCTCTGTCTCAGGACCTTTCAGTTTGTCTACAGAGGAACCTCTCTTCACTGGCCCCTTCCATAGTATTTTCTGTGAGCACTGGCTTATTTTCTCAGCCCTCACTGTGAGGTGCACCTACCTCCCAACCACTCCTATCCCTTAGGATGCGGAAGGGAGAGCTGTTTGACTATCTCACAGAGAAGGTGGCCCTCTCAGAAAAGGAAACAAGGTAATGGCTGAACCTGCAGCCCCTGGGTGAGCAGGGAGTGGGGTAGGGCAGGGAAAAGTAGAGGAGACTGCCCCTCCCTCAGGTCCATCATGAGGTCTCTGCTGGAAGCAGTCAGCTTTCTCCATGCCAACAACATCGTGCACCGAGATCTGAAGCCCGAGAATATTCTCCTAGATGACAGTATGCAGATCCGACTTTCAGATTTTGGGTTCTCCTGCCACTTGGAACCTGGCGAGAAGCTTCGAGGTGAGAGGACCTGGTGCCCTAAGAGGCTTGAAAGGGAAGGAGACCCAGACCTGAGGCTGGTTGGCTGGGTCTGAGAACTGAGTCCCGGGTACAAAGTAAAGGGAAGTCAGTAAGCACTGGCCAAGTACCCTTTAGGTGCACAGCTGTTATGTGCTGTTCAGAATGGATTCCCTGATCTGGGGAAGATGCAGACAGGCAAGTGAGCAGATAAGCGGTACCCAGCAGGGTCTAGAGGCCATGTGGGGGAAGCCAGGAGAAAGGAACACCTGATTTAGCTGGAAGGCTACAGAGCAGAGGCTTGGAGCTGGGCCTTGGGAGGCTGGCTTTTCCCAGGAGGAAGAGGGTAGCAGGCCTCTGCTGCACATTTGGGGTCTGGGAAAGACAGGAAGGACCAGTGTGCGGCTTAGGTGCTATGAGGAACCTGGTATGGCCAGCCAGCTCTTCTCACCTGGAACCCTGGCACCCACCCAGTGTTAATACATTCGTTGTGACAGGAGTAATTTTGGTACAAATGGAGAACTAAACAAAGTTCAACTGCAAGACTCCTCAGAGCTTTTAATATGCTACTTTCTCTCCCTCGATGGCTATGCACTGAGTATATTCATAGCTAACTTACCGGGCACTTCCTGTGAGCTTGGCATCACGCTGAGTCTTTACATGGCTTATTTCTCTGGATCCATTCAACAACTCTTTGAGATAGAATTTGTGTCTCCATTTTACAGACATGTTGTGACTTCTCAAAGGTCCTATAGCTAGAATTTGAACTTGGGCAGTCTGACTCTGACTCACGCTCTTACTCTGTGGACTTGCATCTTTTTCTCAAGAAATTTGAGGGTTGGTTTTTTTTTGATGGGTACAATGTACTAGCTTTTCTGTGTTACACTTTTTTTTTTAGAGATTTTTCTTTTTAGAGGGAGAGAAACATTAACGTGTGGTTGCCTCTTGGATGCCCCTCACCAGGGACCTGGCCCACAACCCAGGCATGTGCCCTGACTGGGAATCAAACAGGTGATCCTTTGGTTCGCAGGCTGGTGCTCAATCCACTGAGCTACACCAGCCAGGGCTTTTTTATTTTTTATTGTTGACACTATTACCAGTGTTCCCGATTTATCCCTTTGTTACCTCTGCCACACCACCCCTGGACTTATGTGTTTTATGGATGTTGTGCTTTGTTTTCCTTTGGGCTTCCACATTCGCTTTTCGTCATTCTGGAATCACCTTTGCCCTTACTCACTCCCCCCTCTCCCTTGGCTTGGCTAATTCAGGTTTCACTTCAAAGCTCTAGGTCGGTTAGATCCCTTGCTTTTTGTTCTTGACTTCCTTCATGGCACCTGTTGTACTCTGTTATTTCTCATTTGCTTTCTGGTAGACACTGAATTTGGTAGGAGCACATCTACTTTACCAGTGTCCAGTGTGGTGTTCGGTACATGGTAGGCAATAAATACTTGCTTTAGGAATGAATTTCCCAAGAAAGTTGTTTTTAGTTTAGGCCTATCAAGGTCTCCTGGAAGTGTGCCTTGGAATACAATTTGGAAATTTCTGGAAGAAATTGGTACCTGAAATGGTAGAAGACACTAAAAATACAGGCTTGGATCAAGTCATGGAGGGCTCTGTGCTGCCAGAGTAGACTTGACCCTGAGGCTACAGTGGGGACCCAGGGAAGGGTGCCTGCAGGAGCCCCACACTCCCACTTCCTCCCCTTTGTTTTTGAGTGGTGGTTCCACTGACCAGAGCAGAGATTATAGGAAGAGTAGATTTGGGCAGAAAGGAACACAGAAAAGTTGTTGGCCGTGTGTGTTGGGCACATAAAAATGTAATGTGTGAGCAGAGGGTAGGTTGGTTTGGCCAGAGGGTGGGAGGCAAGTGATACAATTGGGTGGGGCCTGGAAGTCAACCCAAAAATCGGGCTTTCCTTGATTTTTCCCAAGGCCATCAAGAGCCTTGGTGGATATTTGAGTTTGGCAGGGTCAGGATCTAGTACTGAGACTTAGCAGAAGCAGGCAGGAACAGAACAGGAATACTTATGGCCCTGGCAGTTTTTTGTTTTTAAATTTATTTTTAGAGCCCTGGCTGATGTGGCTCAGTGGATTGAGTGTGGGCCTGCGAATTGGGGGTCATTGGTTCGATTCCCAGTCAGGGCACGTGCCTGGGTTGCAGGCAGGGTGCTTAGTGTGGGGCTCATGAGAGGCAACCACGCATTGATGTTTCTCTCCCTGTCTTTCTCCTTCCCTTCCCCATAAATAAATATAAATAAATTTGGGGAAGGGGGAGAGAGAAAGAGAGGGAGAGAAACATCAATGTGAGAAACATCGAATGGTTGCCCCTCACATGCACCCTGACTGGGAATCGAACTTGCAACCCTTTGCTTTGTGGGACAGTGTCCAACCAGCTGAGCCACACCAGTAAGGGAGGCCCTGGCAGTTTTGAGGCTCCAGGAGAGGGCTGGTGGCATCTCATCAATCTCTGTGCTCTCTTCCCAGAGTTGTGTGGGACTCCAGGATATCTAGCACCAGAGATCCTTAAATGCTCCATGGATGAAACCCACCCAGGCTATGGCAAGGAGGTCGACCTGTGAGTTTCTGGTATCCCCTGCCCTCTGTCCTGTGTCCTGTCCTTCAGTACATTTACCTAGCACCTAGTCCTGCCTGACTTTGTTCTCTTTCCCAGCTGGGCCTGTGGGGTGATCTTGTTCACACTCTTGGCTGGCTCACCACCATTCTGGCACCGGCGTCAGATCCTGATGTTACGCATGATCATGGAAGGCCAGTACCGGTTCAGTTCACCCGAGTGGGATGACCGTTCAAATACAGTGAAAGACCTGGTGAGCTGGGGCCAGGAGGGTGCAAGGCGGGAGGCCCAAGAGTTGCCCCTCATGCTCTGGAGTTCCCCTAGATTTCGAGACTGCTGCAGGTGGATCCTGAGAAGCGCCTGACAGCTGAGCAAGCCCTACAGCACCCCTTCTTTGAGCGTTGTGAAGGCAGCCAACCTTGGAACCTCACCCCTCGACAACGGTTTCGGGTAAGCCTGAGAGTGTCAGGTCTGGGCCTGTTTCTCTGTCCCACGTGGAGGATGCTACATTAAGCTCACACTCCCCTCCTCCCTCCCCAGGTGGCAGTGTGGACGGTGTTGGCTGCGGGACGAGTGGCCTTAAGCATGCATCATGCACGGCAGCTGACCAAGAGTGCACTGTTGAGGGATCCCTACGCACTGCGGCCAGTGAGGCGCCTCATTGACAGCTGTGCCTTCCGGCTCTATGGGCACTGGGTGAAGAAAGGCGAGCAGCAGAACCGGGCAGCCCTCTTCCAGCACCGGCCCCCTGGCCCTTTTCCCATCACGGGCCCTGAAGAGGAAGGGGACTCAGCTGCTATCACCGAGGATGAGGCCATGCTGGTGCTGGGCTAGCACATCAGCCCCCGGGCAATCTCAGAAAGCAGGACTCTCCAGAAGGAGGATTTTTATTGTTCCAGCCCCTCTGAGCTCTGGCCCCAGGCCCTACTGCCTGGCCAGCCCCACCACTGATCATTCTATCATAAAGACCAGCCCTGTACACCTACCCCTGCTGGCCAAGGCTTAGAGATCAGAGCTGCGGTGGAAAGGAGCCACTCAGAATGTCGTGCCTGGCCTTGTCAGTGCTGCCTGTGCCATGTATACAATAAAATCTACACACCAGGGAGCGCCAATGCTGTGTCTGGTGTCTGGCTTTGGCAGGGAAGCCCAGAAAGGGGCAAGGATGGGGCCTAGTCTGGCCCAGGTTTTTATTGGGGCAAATGGGGGGGGGGTGTCACTTGGTCTTATTCTTGCCTTTGCCTGGAGGTGGTTGGAAGGACCGCTCTAGTGTGGTCAACTTGCTGCTGAGCCTTTCCTCACTGGCTTTGAGCCGCTCCTCCACCAGTTGTTGGAGCTGCCCCAGCTCCTTGTTCAGCTGGTTCTTGATGTAGGCTTGAAGGATGGAAATGTGGCCTGCAGGGGCAGGGAGAGGCAGGTCAGGAGAGATGCTGCTGGGGGCTGAAGGATTGCCCAGAGCTGGGCAGACACAATTTCCAAGGTGTCTCTTGGGCGACACAGGTGGCAAAGCTGTTTCAATTCAGGAAATGTCAGTCAGCCTTTCCCTGAGAGAGAGAGGTGGACAGAAAGGCTGTGCCGAACTTTCTGGATTGCTACTTAGTAGCTTTGTGAATTTAGGTTTCCTCCTATGTAAGATGTGATAGCACCTAGCAACTAGGATTGAGGGCGTATTAAATGGCTTAGTATATGTAAAATGCTCAGCCCTGACTGGTGTGGTTCTGTGGGTTGGGCATCATCCCACAAACCGAAAAGTCACTGGTTCAATTCCCAGTTAGGACATGTGCCTGGGTCCCTAGTTGGGGGCATGTGAAGGGCACCCAACCAATCCGTGTTTCCTCCTTTTTCACTCCCTTCCCCCCTCTCTAAAAATAATAAATAAATAAGTAAATAAAATCTTTAAAAAAATGAAATGCTTTAAAGAGGGCTTGCCAAGGCACAGAAGCACTGGCTATTATTGTCATTGGTTTTAAATCCTTTCCTGGAGCTCCTGCCTCACCCCAAACAGCTGTGCTTTTACCTGTCATCTGGGACTTCTGCATAAGGACTCATTTGGAGAAAGGACACCATGACTAAAACAAGTCTGAAGTCCCGATGTGGTCTAAACCCTTCGTTTTATACCTGCCCAAAGTCATGGCGGGGGGGGGGGGGGCCCTAACCCCACCAGGTCCTCACTTGGCTCTTGCTGTGGCTCGACCACTGTTTCTGGTTCCTCTTCCTGGAGGGTGATAGCCTGCTCCTCCACCTCCTCACCTTCTTTCTCTGCAAGCCAGAACAGGAAGAGATGTCAGCCCCAGCCCCAGCCCCAGCCCCAGCCCAGCCCAGCCCCAGCCTTCTCCCTTACTTGTCTCACTCTCTGGCCAGAGCTTGGGTGGCTGTAGCCCCATATAAGTCAAAGACAGATCCAGCCGCACCTGAGAAGGGGAAGAGGGCAGCTGGGAGGAAGGCACCTGCACTGAGGGACAGGGAGGTGAAGGGTGGCCTCATGGCCCATGGCCTAGTACCTGGGGTGTAAAGGCGTATTTGTAGAGCTTGAAGTGGCGGAAGTAGGTGTTGACTACATAATCTGCCAAGGCCAGCAGCTGTTCCTCCTCAAAAAGGTTGATACTGAAGGGGGGCCGCTGTGGGGGTGATTGGGAGTTACAGAACTGATCACCTCCCGAAGCTCTGGGCTTTTCTCCTAGTGCCCAGCAGTGCAGAAGCAGGGAGAGCCCACGTGGCCCTCAGAGGAAGATGAGTGTGAGAGAACAGGAGACGGCTAGGGCTTGTCTGGGGAAGAGTGAAGACCCCCTTCAGGGGAACTGACCCTGACTCCATGGCAAAAGAGAAGACTGGTGAAGTAGCGGTAACACTCTTCCACATTGCCCAAGGAGGTGGCTGGGACGGAAGATGAGACATTTCAGTGAGTCACCTCTCATAACCGTTCATTCGTTTCAAGCAACAGCTACTTACTGAGCGTGAACTCTAGAAGTAGACAGATCTAGGTTTTAAGTACTGGCTTGTTTCATTAACTCAATATCGAGTACCCCCCCATGATGTTTCTTGGCACTGAACAAGACGGACAAGGCCCCTGCCCTTAAGAGACTGTTAGTGGAAGTGACATACAACAAACCCCAAAATACATAATTTTAGCTCTTGTTAAACATGCTAAAGAAAACCAGTTCCGGGAATAAAAGGAGAAAAGCAAGAGCTACTTTACTGAGCATTGTTCATATATTTACATATATTACATATATCTCAGAGAAGTCTCATAACGTGAGTGTTCTTATTTTATAGATAAGAACGTGGAGGGTTTCAAAAGTGAATGAATGCGTGTGGTAACGCTGCTAGTAATGATGGACCCCAGGTGGTCATCTTCCTGTTTCTACTTCCCACGGTTACTTGTGGCTTCCAGCCTCCTCCTCTTCCCTGGGCTCAAACCCTCTGGTAGCCTCTTCTTCTTACCAACACAGGCCTTGTGAAGATCTTGGAGCAGGGCACAAGCTGTTGATGTCTGCTCCAGTGAGAAGCCCTTCTGGCGGCAGAAGATGAGCGCATGGGAGAAGAGATCCAGGGTGATGGCATCCTGCAGGTTCTGCTCAGGACAGCCTAGTCCCAGCAGCTTGGCCAGCACCCTTGGGAGGGAGGGAGAAAGAGGTGAGTGGTGCCCGAAGCCCCCCTTCACTACTGGACACTACAGCATGATGTGCTTTGGAGCCAGGCCTTCCTCAGGCCTTCCCAGTCCACCCTCCTCAGCCTTTCCCATGCTTCTTCCCGTCCCTGTTTCTCTCCCTGCCCCCATACTCCCTCATCTCCTCAATGTTGGCCGTCTTCTCTAGGCTGTGCATGGAATGGACGTCCAAGTACTTCCTGTCATAGAGAAAGAGGAGAAAAGGTGTTGGCAGCCTTCATACATTAGTCTCACAGCAGGCCTAGAGCACTGGACTGGGAACCAGGAGACCCGAATTTGGGGTTCAGCCCTTCCACTATCTTGCTGTGTAACCTTAGGCAAGCCACTCTCCTATCTGGGCCTTATTTTGCATCTGTAAGTACCGGTATGGTCTAAAGGAACTCATGATTCTCTTCATTATAAAGCCTAGGGTTAGGAGACTTGAGTTCTTGTCTCTGCACTGTCACTGCCTTGCTGTAGGACCTTGGGCAAGTTCCCCTGTGGGCCTGTGTCCCCATTTGCACAATGTTCCATGGCAGCTGTCATATTCCATTTACATCCTCAGTCTTTGGCTCTCTCCTTCCAACACTTGCTCTTTGGACTGCGGAGGCAGGAGAGCAGGCTTCTAGTAATTGTATCTCTGGGCCTCAGTCTCTTCATCTGTAAAATGGGGATGCCCTGGTTGTTTGACATGTCGGACAGCTGGGGAAGTACTAAGGGAATAATGCAAGCGTGAAATATAACTATTTCCCAAGGCTCTTCACACTCACCACATGCAGATCCGGGGCTGGGGCAGAGGAGGCTGCGGAGAGAAAGCAGATTGGACCAGGGCCCTAGTCCCTGGCCCGTGGAGAATCTCCAGGGGACCTGAGAAATCGTTCATTGCTTTCTGGTCTTAAGGGCTAACAATGAACAAGCAACGCGGGTGGGGTGGGCTGGGCTTTGGCAGGCCCCAAATACTACTATTAATGAGCCCATTATCAATCGGGGTCACACACCCGCCTCTTCACCAAGGCAGCCCCGGAAACGTCTTGAACATCAGTAAACATAAAGATGGGTGGCGCCCTGCGGGGAGCCCTTTTATAAACATACAAGAGCGGACTACTCTTTCTCGCCCTCACCGGGAACAAATTGGCTGCAGGGTCTTCATTCTCTTTTTCCGGTGCCGCGGTTCCGGATTCGGTCTGCACACCTGTTTCCTCAGGCGTGGCTGGTTCATCCACTGAGCTGAGGTCCTTCTCGGATTCCTGCCGCAGTCTGGAGAGCTGTTCAAGCTCCGACTGACTTCTCAGTCCTTGGGATTGGCTGGACTTCTGATGGATCATCTCGTTACTCCTCAGTGTCACGGGTCACCGCAGGCTCTATCCTGCCTCTATTCTGCGACAAGGGATTCTCGGCAGGCCATTCCAAGCCAAGGCCTGAGCCTCTATGCAAGCTTCAGCCAATCCACGCGGTCAAGGGGCCGCGGGGCTCAACCCAAGCACTTGCTCAAGTGTCTCGGGGAGAGAGAAAAGAAAGTGTACTGCGCTCCCCAATCAGTGAGAAGAGAATGCGCATGCATAATAAATTGCAAAGCGCCCCTCACCAGACTTCTCTGAAGCAGCTGATAGAAGGCAGGCGGCGTCGTTAGGACTGGGGAGGGGGAGTGTGGTGTCGGTTACTATGGGCACTGTCTACTGGCCAATCACCGAGAGAGAGAGGAGGTGCTCAAGAAGAAACGAAAGGGGCCGAAGACGAGGGACCGAGCGCGACCAATAGAAACAGGAAATGCAGTTCCACCACATCCGGCACTGCCTCTGGCGCCTGCGCTCTGTGCTGGGGAGGCCGGTGACGTCCGGTGAAGTTCAAGATGGCGGCCCTGGGCTGATTCTGCTTCTGCTGGTGAGGGGCCCAGGCTTGATGTGGGCGGGATGCAGCAGGTGTAGATGTATGCGGAGCAGGCTGGGGCTGCAGGGTACCGGTCGCGTCCGCATCTATGCTGTCTGACTTCTGCAGGTGACGGAAGTACCGCCGACTCCTGCCTGACGTCCCTTGGGGAGACCCTGCGCCGCCCCTTGCCGCCACGGCCATGTCTGGGCCCGGCAACAAACGCGTCGCCGGCGACGGGGGCTCGGGCCCCCCAGAGAAGTTAAGCCGCGAGGAGAAGACCACAACCACGCTTATAGAGCCCATTCGTCTTGGGGGCATCTCTTCCACGGTTCGTGGGTTCTTGCCTCAGCCCTCACAACTTACCAGACTTCCAACTGTTCTCCACCCAAATCGACCGGAACCTTTTGCCCAGTTCCCTAAGTTTAGCAGGATCGGCACTCTGTTGAAAGAAACGAAGAACACGTCGTCTACTTTCCCTTTACAGATAGGAAAACAGGCTCCTCGAGGGCGTGTGCCTCAAAGACTGCAGAGTTAGGAAGAGACAGAAGTAGACCCTCCTTACAACCAGGACACTGTCTGTGGGTGTCTTGAGCCTCTTTTGAATCCTATTAGTTAGTTTGGGTATACTCCCCTCTCCCACCCGTTCCATTTGCTTTCCTCTGTCTCTCTCTGCAATTGGTGTCTTGGGCTCTGTTTGACTTTCTCCTTGGTCCTTTGCTTCCTTGGTAGGAGGAGATGGACCTGAAGGTTTTGCAGTTCAAAAATAAGAAACTAGCAGAGCGGTTGGAACAACGACAGGCTTGTGAAGATGAACTCCGAGAACGAATTGAGAAGCTGGAAAAGCGGCAGGCCACAGATGACGCCACTCTCCTCATTGTCAATCGCTACTGGGCCCAGGTGGATGCTCCTCTGCTTTCCAAGATCTGGCCTTGATCCACCTGCCGGTTCTCAGACTCCTCTGCTGGGAAGGAGCATCATGCTGGGAAGCACCTGAGGGATTCATAACGTTTTTGGTGCTTTCTTCCTTCAGCTGGATGAAACCGTGGAAGCGCTTCTCCGACACCACGAGAACCAGAGGGAGTTGTCTTCAGGGACAGAGGCGTCTGGGACTCAGGAGGGGCCGACACGCGATGAGACCCCTCTCACAGAGCCAGGGACATCGGAACTGAGGGGTAGGACCAGAGATTAAGTTCTAGAAAAGGTTCTGGAGAGGAAGGGACTTTGGTACTAGGCTCCTGAATTCTCCGCCTCCCCTCCCACTCATGCGTACAAAATTGATTTTATTTTGGGTACCATAGTACAATGGGCAAAAACACAGACTTTGGAATCTGAATGACTTCATTCATAGTTCATTTCATGTTCTGACATTCATTTAGTTCAAAAAGGTATTAATGTCGAGTGTTTATTATGTACCTGGCATTGATCTAGACTCAGAGGAGACATAGGTAAGCAAAAACAAATGCTTTCGTGCCATTAGGGAAGAAGTGATTTGAAACCACAAGTTAAAAGTGTAGGGGCTCCTGAACAGGAATTCGTGTGTGTGCACTCATGTGTGTTTCTAATTTAGTTTAAAGAGGCAAAGAAGGAATTCCTAATGAAGTGATTGGGAACTCTGTGGCCTTGAGGAAATGCTCTTGAATCTCAGTTGTTTTGCTTTCAAGCTAGGCATAACGGCGGATTACAGGTGTCCTTGTGTGGGTTCATCGAGCCATGGTGTTGAAGGGCTCAGTCTGGAACGTGGCGCAGAGCTGTGGTAACTGCTGCTGTTATCTTCATGAGGGTTTGTTCATCCTTCCCAGAGACCCTGCCCATGCAGCTGCGGCCCCCACTCAGTGAGCCAGCCTTGGCTTTTGTGGTGGCACTGGGCGCCAGCAGTAGTGAGGAGGTGGAGCTGCAGCTGCAGGGCCGTATGGAGTTCTCCAAGGCAGCCGTGTCCCGTGTCGTAGAGGCCTCAGATCGCCTACAGCGCCAGGTGGAGGAACTCTGTCAGCGAGTATACAGCCGAGGTTAGTTCTCTGTGCCCCCGCCCCAGAGGTGCCCATACCAGTTTGCAGCTTTATGATATCCTTTCCTCAATGCCTCTAGCCCAGAGGTAGCCAGAATTCCCCAAGGAATAAATCGGCCATGTTCTCAGGGAAAGGGTTAGGTGGTAGATGGGGGCTTCAGCTTTGATTCCTGGAGTTGAACTTTAAAAAGATGGGTGAGAGGAGTGTTTGATTCTGGTAGAGCCACCCCCTTTTGGCTGGATATCTTTTTTGGAGCACTTGGCACAAATCTTGGTGGGAGTCACTGATCCACAAGACGTAGCAAGTTTCCAGGCTTTGTAGGAAAACAGGCCTTCTCCCAGCCGTAGTTCTGTCACGCCAGCCTTGGCATTCTGGGCACATGGCTGTCCTTTCTGAGCTGGAGAGGGGATAGAGACTCCTCGTTTGTCCTGAGAGATTGGCAAGACAGCTGGTGGATCACACTGGGCACATAGTAGACTCCAGAATGAGTTAGTGCTTTTTCCCTTTGCTCTGAACCTGACTCTGACCCGAGCCCTGACTTCCCAGGGGACAGTGAGCCCCCCAGTGAGGCGGCTCGGGCACGTACCCGGGAGCTGGGACGTGAGAACCGGCGACTTCAGGACTTGGCCACCCAGCTACAGGAGAAGCACCACCGTATCTCGTTGGAGGTGGGAGTTGGGATTTGGGTGGTGGGATTAGGTTTAGGTTAGGTGGACACCCAGGGGTCTCGGGGAACCAAGTCTCCTCATCTAAGCATCTGCTCTTTTCATTATTCCTAGTATTCTGAGCTCCAGGATAAAGTGACATCAGCGGAGACCAAAGTGCTAGAGATGGAGACAACAGTAGAGGACCTGCAGTGGGACATTGAGAAGCTGCGGAAGCGTGAGCAAAAGCTCAATAAGCACCTGGCAGAGGCCTTGGAGCAGGTGGGACTAGGGTGCCATGTCGGATGGAGCCAGGGCCCAGGGCTGGGTACTTAGGGCCCAAGGTTCTCTCTTCCACACTCATCTGCCTCTCTCCCTTATCTCCACAGCTGAACTCTGGCTACTATGTGTCTGGGAGCTCCTCAGGCTTTCAGGGGGGCCAGATCACACTCAGCATGCAGAAGGTGAGCAGGCATCATCCTCCCCAGCCTCCCTCATAATCTGTACCCTTGAAATTCCCACAAAGTTAAGGGCAGACATTCAGTTATGGTCTCTGGCACCCTTCTCCGTCACTTGTACTGCTCTGTGTTGTGTGCCCGCACACATACGTTCAGTGAGTGGTTGCTAAGCACTGAGTGCCAGCACTGTGTTGGGAGGAAGGCATATTGGAGAACAAAATAGACAAAAATCCACGTTGTCACAGAGCTTAGGTTCTAGTTGGGAGAACTGACAAGAAATAAGCAAAATAGCACATCAGTTGGTTGTAAGTACCACAAAGAGCATAGGAAAGAGATAAGTGGAAATGTTGGAGGCAATTGGAATTCTTAGTTAGGGGCTGAAAAAGAGCCTCGCTGAGACAGTGCTTTGTAGTCACTGTCTCACTCGTGCTACCTTTGCTGTCTCATCTTTTGGTGGTTGCACATTTTCTCGGTGCTGTGGGGATCACTCTGCCCTGTTTCCCTTTCCTCCCGCTTGCTCTTCAGGGCTTGCAGGAAGACTTCTCTCAGACCCCTGTCAGTTACCAGCCTTGATTTCTGGCATTGACCATGCAGTACTGAGTTTTTTCCACTGGCCTGGGAGCTCTTAGGAAAGTGTTTAGGTCTGTCAGGTTCCTGAGGCTTCGGAATACATCTTTGCTACACATAGGGAGCTTGAGTGGGGCTCACGTGAAGGAAGCATGCCTGCTGGCTTGGCCCTGACTCCCACAACCCTTCCCATTCCACAGTTTGAGATGCTGAATGCAGAGTTAGAGGAAAACCAGGAACTGGCCAACAGCCGCATGGCAGAGCTGGAGAAACTACAGGCTGAACTTCAGGGGGCTGTGCGGACCAATGAGCGCCTCAAGGTGTGCTGTGTTTGGGGCTGGGAGGGCCTGCGACCGCAAGTTCGGCCTGAGCCCTGAATCCTCTTGCTGATCACTTTTGGGCATCCCTGCCCTTAGGTGGCCCTGCGGAGCCTTCCTGAGGAGGTAGTACGGGAGACGGGGGAGTACCGAATGCTGCAGGCCCAGTTCTCACTGCTTTACAATGAGTCTCTGCAAGTAAAGACCCAGCTGGACGAGGCCCGGGGGCTGCTGCTGGCCACCAAAAACTCACACCTGAGGCACATTGAGCACATGGAGGTATAGCCCTGGAATGGCTGGGGGTTGAGGGTAGGGCCAGACCTTGAGGGTCAATGCGTTCCTGGGTCAGGCCCCCGTATGCATGCCTGGGGTCCTAGGGAATAAATTCTTAAGCCACCAAGGCCTCAGGTGGGGAGGCTTGCCAGAGGGCAGAGGAGTTGTATGGATTCTTAAGGCCTCAACCCACAGAGCGATGAGTTGGGGCTGCAGAAGAAGCTGCGCACAGAGGTTATCCAGCTGGAGGACACGCTGGCCCAGGTACGCAAGGAGTACGAGATGCTGCGCATCGAGTTTGAACAGAATCTGGCGGCCAACGAACAGGCGGGTATGTGGTGAGGGTAGGGTGGAGGTGGGCCTTATCTGGGACTGGTGAGCCCTGGTGAGGGGCTACTGCTTATCCAGATGCCAGAGGTTTAACCTTTCCTTTCACAGAGCCTCCTCTCCCTATGGAAAACAGGTGCCACACCACCTGGCCCAAAGGCACAGTGAGGGTCGTAAGCAGCTGAGTGGGTGATGGAGCAGGCTTAGAACATGAGCTGTCAGTCCCATCTGCGGCTCTGTCCTTCTGGTGTCTCTGGGATAAATCCTTACTTCGCAGAGAGCTATTGCGTACCACCTATGGGTCAGGCCCTGTTCTAGACTTTGGGGTTGGACCAGGGAACAAAACACAGAGAATTCCTGCTGGTGTGGCACAGTGTTACAATGGGGGAAAACTGGCAATAGAGATGAAAAAATAAAATGTACTTTAGATAGTGACAAATATGCCAAGAAAAATAAAGCAGGGAGAGAAGACAGGAAGTGTTAGGAGAAAGGATGTTGCAGTTTTGCAGGGGGAGGTCAGAGAAGTGCATGACTGATGTGACATTTGTTTAAAAATCTGAAAGAAGTACACTGACTAACTTGTGAATTTACACTTGTGTATTTCTTTGAAGAAAACTTGGAAGTATTAAAAAATATACAAAAGCAGAAATAACACAAAGGCAGTGTCAAGTTACTTTGGGGTGAATTTCCTTCAAGTCTACATTATTTACCTTGATGAGATCACACTGGATAAGGCCTTAGTTTTTCTCTTCTTCATAGTGGGACTGACGGCTCTGGCTCCTCCTTTCCCCCTGCTGAGCAGTTAGGCCCCGGACCCAGGAGGCAGTCTGACCTCAGTTCCTGACCCTCCCCTAGGACCTATCAACCGTGAGATGCGTCACCTGATCAGCAGCCTCCAAAACCACAACCACCAGCTGAAGGGGGATGCCCAGCGTTATAAGCGGAAGCTGCGGGAAGTGCAGGCTGAGATTGGCAAGGTGAAGAGGGGCTACCTGGGAGAAGCCTTGGCAAGACCCCAGTGAGGGCCATCTCACTTTAGCCCCGTTCTCTCTTGTTCTTTGCAGCTTCGGGCCCAGGCCAGTGGCTCTACACACTCAGTCCCCAACCTGGGCCACTCAGAGGACTCTGGCCTTAGTGCCCCAGCCCCAGGGAAAGAAGAGGGCGGGCCAGGCCCTCTTGGTGCTCACGATGGCAGAAAGGAGATGGCTTCAATGCCTGGTGCCACTGTGACTACTTCCTCAGCAAAGAAGGAAGAACTGGTCCCCTCTGAGGAAGATGCCCAGGCCTTAATCCCTGGGTCCCAGGGCCCCTCCTCCCGTGGCCGAGAACCTGAGGCCAGGCCCAAACGGGAGCTTCGGGAGCGGGAGGGACCTGGCTTGGGATCCCAATCTATAGCCTCAGCACTCTCAAGAACTGACCGGGAGAAGGCCAAAGTGGAAGAGGTCAAGAGGAAGGAGTCAGAACTCCTCAAAGGTCTCCGAACAGAACTCAAGTGAGGCCCTGTTCCTGTCTCCTTCCCATCACTGCCAAGTGGCTCCAGCCCTGCTCACCACATCCCTCTCCTGTGCCTCTCCCAGGAAGGCCCAGGAAAGCCAGAAGGAGATGAAGCTCCTGCTGGACATGTACAAATCAGCGCCCAAGGAGCAGCGGGATAAAGTGCAGCTCATGGCAGCTGAACGCAAGGCCAAGGCCGAGGTGAGGTCAGGTAGGGCCTGTAGGACATGCAGAGAAGTTACCCCAGGGGGTTCTCAGCAAAGCAGAGCGCTATATCAGCAGGAAGCTGTGACAACAGAATTCTGTCCTGGTGGCTGTAGGTCGATGAGCTACGGAGTCGTATCCGGGAATTGGAGGAGAGGGATCGAAGGGAGAGCAAGAAGATTGCAGATGAGGATGCCCTGCGGCGCATTCGGCAGGCAGAGGAACAGATAGAACACCTGCAGCGCAAGTTGGGTGCCACCAAGCAGGTGCGACCTCTTGTGGTCCTCTTGCTTCTGAGTGTTGAGATTCCCTTTATATCACCCCCGTTGGGTGCGTCTAGCAGATGGCCTGGTCCCATTCTGTAGTTCTTGGCTCAGCTGTGTTTTCCTGTGATTACCCGCGGTTATCCTGTCCACCTGCCACATTCCTTCTTGTCTTCACTCACTAACAGGAGGAGGAGGCTTTGTTGTCGGAGATGGATGTGACAGGTCAGGCTTTTGAGGACATGCAGGAACAAAATGGGCGACTGCTCCAGCAGTTGCGGGAAAAGGACGATGCCAACTTCAAGCTGATGTCAGAGCGGATCAAGGCCAACCAGATTCACAAGCTGCTGCGGGAGGAGAAGGATGAGCTGGGCGAGCAGGTTCTTGGCCTCAAGTCCCAGGTATGATCACCCTGGGCTTGTAGGATGGAGCTGGAGAAGCAGAAGCTTCCTGGCACTGAATCTCCACCCCTCTCCTCAGGTGGATGCCCAGCTGCTGACCGTGCAGAAGCTGGAGGAAAAAGAGCGGGCCTTGCAGGGCAGCCTTGGAGGTGTGGAGAAGGAACTGACACTGCGCAGTCAGGCCCTGGAGCTCAATAAGAGGAAGGTGAGGCCGGGCCTGAGGGGAAAGCAACATAAGATGTGGCTCACATCTTAAATGCTATGTTCCAGACCCTGTGCTAAGGAATTTTTTTGTAGTTCGTCAAATTTCAGTCTCACTGTAATCCTGTGATAGTTTTTGTTATTATCCATGACAAAACTAAGGCCCAGGAGGTCAACTGACTTGCTCACCAAAGAGTAGGGCTGTCCGTGGCTCCAGGACCTACATCCTGACCACAGTGTTGGCTACTGTAAAATGGGGGGGGGGGGGGTTCCTGTCACATAGTTGTATTAAAACTAAGACATGTCTAGTTTGGGGTAAAGGCTTAAGATTGATGTTCAGTTTCATTTTCTTTCCCCACTGGGTTTTTTCTCCTGCTTCATTCGTTCATTCATTCATTTAAGCAGTATTGTACATGTCCTTTCTCTATATACCAGACCCTGTGCTGAGTGCTGGGGAGACCATGGGAACAAGAGGGTCCTATTGGAAGTGGGAACTTCCAGTTTTGAGGGACAGATAGCAAGCCAATAATCCCACAGGTAAAATAGTGTTATTACAGATCATAGTAGAGATAATGAAGGAAACTAAGGTGCTGTGTAAAAAAACATTACGTGACATTTGAGCTGAGGGAGTTGCGGAAGAAAAGCATGTATTGGGAGAGCTGGTAGCTGAGGGACTAGCCCTGCGGAAGCTCAGTGTCAGGAGGGAGCACCATGCAGGTAAGGAGCTGATAGTGTTGGGAGTCAGGGAGAATAGGGGGAGGCGGGAGGCAGAGGTGGGAGTTGGGGAGCAGGACCAGCTCCAGTGAAGAGACTGGACTTGATTCCAAGAGCAGGGATTGCTAGAATATTAGACACAAGCACCTGTGGATTATGGTGCCTTCCTACGCTCAAGAGAATGATGCCCCTCCTCCCCGTCTCTCCCGCCTCAGGCTGTGGAAGCAGCTCAGCTGGCAGAGGACTTGAAGGTGCAGCTGGAGCATGTGCAGACGCGGCTGCGAGAGATCCAGCCTTGCTTGGCAGAGAGCCGGGCTGCTCGAGAGAAAGAGAGCTTCAACCTCAAGAGGGCTCAGGTGTGTGCATGGTTGGGGCAGGGTGGCCCAGGGTTAATGGTGCGGCTGGGGCAGGCGGTTCGGGACGCAGACCCTTACACCTAGCCTGGCCCCTGTCCTGCTTCAGGAGGACATCTCACGGCTGAGGCGCAAGCTGGAGAAGCAGAGGAAGGTGGAGGTTTATGCAGATGCTGATGAAATCCTCCAGGAGGAGATCAAGGAGTACAAGGTGGGGGCTCTGGGCCTGTGTTGTGCCCCATCAGTCTATGAATTTGGGGGGTAGGGGTTGGTGAGAGCTTTAGTCTTGGGACACAGAAATAAGGTAGGGTGGCAAAAAGCGGGCAGAACATGCTGGGGAGAATCAAACAGCTGACCGAGAGTGCGCACTGCAGGCCAGGGGGAGAGCCTGGCTAGGTGTGGGAGGGCTCTGAACTAGACCTAGTCTCAGGTTTATTGAAATTGACAGCGTTGGAAGAGGCAGCAAAGTAATTCTGAGTGAAAAGCAATGTGATGGCAGAGGCTAGAGGGGTTGTGGGAACTCAGGGGAGATCCTTAAACCAGCCCTGGGGGTCAGTAGGCTTCCTGGAAGGAATGTCATCCAAAAGAAACATGAAGAATGAGTCAGAGTTGGCTGTGAGGAATTGGGGACAAGAGGATTTTGGCAAAAGGGAAGGCAGAGGTGAGGCCCCTGGTGGAGAGACGGATATTGGAGGATAGAGCTGGACATTGTATTTGGAGGCCAGAATGTGGGTTTTGGGGGGAGCAGCAAGCTGGGAGCATTGGGCGTTGTCAGATCCTGAGAAACAGGGTGGATGACAAGTGGCACTTAGTAGGGTTAGGAAGCATGTGGGGGAGCAGGGATTGGTGGACAGTGTTCAAAGATTTCGAGAATAAGGTGCCTGCCTGCAGGACATCTTGGGAGGCTGTCGGGGAGGCACTGAAAGCAAAAGGGCAGGTCTGGAGGACAGGGGCTGGGGGGTTGCCTGCAGAGGCAGAAGTGGAAGTGAGGGCCTGTGGCATGGGAACAGATGGGGGGGTCATTCTCCCTTAGGAACCTCAACCTTAAATGATGGGCAGAGGAAGAGAAGCCCTTCCTCTGGGCTGGGAGGAAGGAGTGATGTAGAGGGAGCGGACGTGGGAAGAGTTTCAGGGAGGGAAGGGTGAGCTGAGTCAGAGCTGCCAAGAAGGCAGATGAAGTGAGCCACGAGAGATGCAGTTTGGGTGGGAATGGTTCTCGGGCACGGGTGGTGGTGGCAGTGGAGGTCAGATAACCTGCACACTCACTAACTGAAGAGGTGGGGGGTGGGTCAGTAAATAGTAAACCTTTGAAACAGTTTGGCCTTAAAGGGTCAGAGACCGTTGCAGGCAGCCATGTGGGAGAAGGGAAGGGTTTCTCAAGAGGAGACAGACTGGAGCCTGTCAAATGCTGATGGTGGGGTTCTGAGAGCTGGGGAAGAAGGCGCTGGACTGGGCTGGGCTTTCAGGCAGAGCAGAGGAGGAATGTTGGGGAATGCTGGGTTGAGGGGGTTCCTGTCTGAATTTGGAGGAGAGACCTGGTGACAGGTGGCAGATTTCGGGGTAGGAGTGGAGATTCCCTTCAGGGATCTACAGCAGGATCTCTGGACACAACCGGGGCTGGGCCCAGTGGAGGGTGGAGACAGCATATTTCTAGTGGCTGTGCCGTGCCCAGCAGTGACTCTAGCAGGTGCAGGTGAAGGAGACAGTTGGCTTAACCCCTTCAGTACAAGCGCCGGATATATCCCGCGCCCATACAATGGTTCACAATGGCTCACCTCGTACAGCGGGAGTGTCGCAGCGGAAAGGGCGCTCCTACTGAAAGGGTTAAGCCAAGATTGGGGATTTCTCACAGAAGGCCAAAGGGGAAAGAGATGAAGGCCAAGGGCAGAGGAGCCCAGGCTGAATCTTGTGGGTCAGTGGCCATCACTGCCCAGGTTAGAATCCAGACAGCTACTTTGTAGCTTTGAGACCAGCTTCTGAGTCTGTTTCCTGATGTGGAGAGTGTTCATCTGGCCTCCCAGGGTTAGGAGAAGAGTTAGATGCAGTTGGCTGTAGGAAGTCACAGCCAGGACCACCTCCTGCTGTCAGCTTAGGGTCTGGGTACTGTAAGGACTATTCCCAAACTGATACCTTTGCCTGCCCCAGGCGCGGTTGACCTGCCCCTGCTGTAATACCCGCAAGAAGGATGCAGTTCTTACCAAGTGCTTCCACGTTTTCTGCTTTGAGTGCGTGCGGGGTCGCTATGAGGCCCGCCAAAGGAAGTGCCCCAAGTGCAACGCGGCCTTTGGTGCCCATGACTTCCACCGTGTCTACATCAGCTGAACCTGTAACTCGGGACTTCGGAATACCCATGGACCCTGGGAGCTGTGCCCCCAGTCCCTCTCTACCCCATATCCAGTGGCCCTACCCTTTGTTCTGGACCCTGTGGGCCCAGTCCCTCCCCATCTAGTTGGTTTGGGGTCCCCAGTGCATGTTAGTGGGAGTGAGATCAGCCAGGTTCAGTTCTACCTTTCCCCAGTTAGAGCTGAGTCACCTGTACTGCAGGAAAGGTCTGCAGTGAGACACCCTAAGAAGCCCAAAGTCTCTAACTGAGCTCCCTGGAAGCTGACCCCAAGCCGCCTCTGTTTCCACAGGCCCATCCCAGCCCTAAAGGGGAAATTCCCCAAGCTGTGACCTCCCATGAAAGAGGAGGCTCACACCCACAAGTGAGGACCAGGGGTGGGCCAGGTCCCCAGCTCCCTGCTCTTGAGATCGGGCCCCAGAGACTTTCTTCACTCCCTGCCTTCTGGGCCTGGGCAGGGCTTCGCCTCTGTGGACTTCCCAGGGCTCTTTGGTCTGGCTCTTGTGCTTATGTCCTAGGGGACTGGGGCGGGGGGCACCATCCTCGTCCTCTGGAAAACTGGTTGCTGCAGTCACCTTGCCCTTATTTTGGAAATGCTGAACCAAGATCATCGGTTTCTGTTCTAATCAGGACCCTCACAGTATTTACTCTCCCAAGCCCTCTTACCCCCACCTCATGCTTCCCAAGGCTCTGGCGGGTTCTCAGCCCTGACCCTGTTTTCATCCTGGTGGCCTTAACTGCAGTGGAGGCAGAACTTCCCAGGGGGGAAGGGTCAGACTGGACAATGGGCCAACTTCCAACCATTCCAGGTGAAAGAGCTCCATGCAACCCTGACAGCCTGTACCCACAATGCTTGCCCCGCTGCCTGCCCAAGCAAACAGCTGTGAAGGCAGCAGGCGGGGTCTGCAAGGGGGAGCAGTGGACAGGTGCCAAGGGTCTGTTCAGGCCCATAGCTCCTGCTCTAGAGATGTACAGGCTGTATGCTATGAATAAATGTCCAACCTTCAGCGTGTGGTCTGCGTAGCCAGGTGTCGTGCCCCAAGTGTGGTCCCTGACTTTAGCTGCTACACCTGTCCCAACTCTGCCTTGCATACTCCAACGCCCAGCTGACACTAAGACACGAATGGCTGCCAGGGATTCCGGACTGGACTTGCGGGAGGAACGTTGTCTCCAGGAGCATCCTGGTCACCCATTTGGAACAAGCCAGTCTGTTTTCCCACTGGGAAGGTGTGACCCCAGCGGACCCCTCCGCGCGTGCTCGCTACAGCCCTGGCGGTCATTGGCCGCTGAGATGCTGGGAAACCTCGAGCTGCATCCTGGGAAATATAGTTCTTTATTGGAAGCTGGCGAGACCAGGTCCTTGGAGGGGAGAGCCAGTCCCTGGTTGGCCAGAGTTGGGCCAGTGTTCAATCTGCAGGCTGGGAACGTTCGTCTCCAACTCAACCCGCCCTAACTCCTCCGACAAGCAGATTTGGACACCTCAGTGGGTGACTTATTGCTGCTAGCCGTGTACCCCAGAAACCATTTCGAGTGTCGAGGGGTACTTCTGGTTAAGTGTGTTGTAGAGTCGTCTTAGGAGCCATCACTGGAGCTGCACTGGGGCTCGCAGTAAGGCAGGTACTGACCGGGGTTGGTGCCAGAGCAGCGGCCACGGGCCTGGCAGCAGTCCCACTTCCACGCTGTCTTGCAGCTTGGCCGGCGTGCCTTAACAGGGGCTTGCAACCTTGCCTATCTGCGGGCCCCACCTTGCGCCCAGGGCTGCGGCTGCTGGAGCATGTTAGACTGGAGACACATGCGGGCTACAGTGACTGCGCCGAAGTGGAGGTGGTGGGCACGCTCGCCGAGGTGCGGCCGCGGCTGCAGATGGCATCGAGCTGCTGAAGAAATGTGCGTGGCCTGGGGACAGCCATGGCAAGGGTGGGGAAAACGCAGCATATTGCATCACAGTGAGGCTGCGTGGCTCTGAGAGGAGCATGGCGCTGGAGAGCGGGTCGGGGTCAGCCAATACTCTTGAGCGCCTCTTTCACAGGAGACACTCTCATGTTGGTTTCTTAAATAAATGGAATTACTGTACCTCCCCTCCCCAAGAATCTTCCCTAGGCCGGTCTCCATATCCATATGCAGAAGAGCTGAAAACTCCTTGAGAGTCCTCATACCTAATAAAGTAGGCATCAGACCACTCAAGCTCAAGCCCAAATGAGTGGGATAAAGATGCCAGAAGTTTAGTCACAGGAGTAAACACTGATGCCACAGGAAGAACAGAGTAAACTCCATAAATGTTGGTTTGCAATGAGCCTGCCCAGTGCAAGGAGAATCTGCTTTAGGGGCTGCTCAGGCCCCTGCAGCCAGTTTGACTTCTTACAACCCCAGTGGCTTCAGTGGCTGTGATATCCTGGGGTCCTTGGGATGGGCAGGCCAAAACTGACCTTGGCTCACCCCTTGGGTTGAGCAGATGTTGGCCTCCTGGCAAATGCACCTGTTTTAGCCATTATTAGGGCTACTGTCTGGCCACAGGGTCCAGTAGCACATTTAACATTGACCACTCTCCAAAGTTCCCCTGGGGCTCTGTGGTGCTACATTCCCGGCTTTTCTCCTACTGAGCGGTTTTCTGCTGGTCCTCTTCCTAGCCTCCTTCTACTCTGCCGCTCTTCCTGGGTATATTTAGCCATGGCCATGGCTACAGCTACGCTGCTAAGGCCCAACTCCTACAGCCCAGTTCTCTTTCCTGAGTCCAAACCTTGGGGTGGGGTTGGGGAGTAAGATCATGTCACTATCCTTGGAAATTCCCCAGTGGTGCCCTATCTCTAGGTTTCTTAAACAAGATGCTCCTCACTCTGGCCTCCGTTCTCTACCTTCTTTCAGCCCCCACCCCTCTATATTCTAAACCCACACCCAACTGTTATGCACCTTCCATCCCCCACCCCACCCCGGCCCCTACACATACTATTTTCTGTTCTTAGAGCACTTCCTCCAGCTAGTTTCCTGACCCTATGCAGTGGAAGGCACCATGTCTGGGTCCACAGTCCCTTCTGCTAAGTCTGAACAAATCACTCCTCTTTCCCTGTAGTCTCCTCACTTTACTGAGGAACCCTCCTGTGCTGGGACCAGTTCTGATGTACCTCCCCATGAAAATCAAGTCATCCTTCCTTCACCCTACCCCACCCCTTGCTTTCCAGAAGGGGAAGGAGGGCAGTGAACCTGCCCTGGGAGCACAGAAAAGGTGGGGAGACAGCTTCCTGGCTGGAGCAGGAGGCTCCTGGCAGACTGGGGCAGAGACAGGTGATGGGTTAGAGCAAATGTTGAGCTCAGGCTCAGGGACCATGGCCAGGCTGAGGCTCAGGAGATGGCGTAGATGTAAGCTGGGCATTGAAGACTCATCAGAGCAGAACAGCCCTGCCTGGCCCAGTGATGGGGGAGAGGATTGATTGGGTATAGAGCCTTCTTCTGGCCATTCTGGTTTCCCTCCCTGTCTTACTATGGACAAGTGGCTGCCTTCCCATGAGACTCAGCCTCTCCACATGGTGAGGGCTGTGGACAACAGACTGAGAGTGAGGCGACAGGCCAGGTCTCTACCCACCTGTCTTCAGGGTCTAGAAAGCTGTGCTCCAGAGGAAGGGCTGGGCCGGGTCCAGGTGAACCAGAGAAGGTGGACTTCAGTTTCTGGAACTTGATTTTTGGAGCTTTCCCATGTGGCAGTCCGGGGAGGGGGTGGGTGTTGTGGCCAGAGAGGCCTCCCTGGAGCTGCACAGCTGGACCTGAGCCAGCCACCCAGCAGTCGGCAGGTTGTGCTGGTGCCCAACCAGACATCAACGAGAGCTGCTTGGCTCTGCCACCACCTGAGGACATTTCTCCCCCTTTCTCCCAAGGGTATGGATTTAAAGTTCCATAAACCTTCACCAGCACACACAGGGGGGGTGGGGGGGGGGCGTTCAGGGCTTTGGGAAAAGAATGCAAGGGTGGCCTAGAGCTGGGCTGAGCTTTTGCGATTATATACGGACTCTGGCACGGGGGGAGGGCAAGATCTTTCAGCTTGCTCTAGGGTTGAAAGAGAAGACAGAAAACACCTGGGAAATCTTATTCCCTTTATTCTCTTCAACTAATCAACGTGACCACCGGTGACACAACACTGTTATTGACACACAACACTCAAAAGTGGGGCCTCTCTTCACTCCAGGGGGACAAATTAGGTGAGTGGGGCTTCCCTAATGGGGGCAGTGGAGTCTGGGGGCTGCTGACTTCAGGGGTAGTTGTCATGGAACCCTACCTCTTGGCTGTGGTGGTTTCAAGTTTCCCCATCACTCAGGATTCATGCCCAGTTCTTTCAGTCCCCATCTGACCTTCATATCTGTAGCAGTTTCAAGTTTCACCCCAAGCTCAGATCGGTTTGTACTCTTCCTTTTGCTTTCACCAACGACTCTGTGACCCCATCTGTTGGGCTCCTCAACCAGGACACTTCTGAAGAGTTAGGCCTCCATGGGATTGGATGAGAAGCCTTCCAGACTGAGCTGGGCCTTTGCCTGAGCTGGTCAGAGGGACTCTGGACACTGCCACCTCCCTCAACCAGCTGCCTGCTTAGTTCCTCCCAAGAGGGAGCTTGTTCTGGGAGGGAAGGGCCTGGCCAAAGGAGTTTGGGGGGTGGGCAAGAGAGAACAGGTCATACCCCAGAGATCTCTGACTTTGCCCCTTTCCTGCTACAAAACCCCAGACCGCAACTCATTGTGCCCACATCATCCATTCAAGTACTGGAGCCTAAACTCCGGGCCCTAACCCGTTCCTATAACATGCGAACATCCTACTACATATGCTACACCCAAGTCCTCAGTAGGCCCACAGTCGGCCTTTAAGCACACTGACCACCTCTTCCCGGACTGGTCCCCGAGCCTCAAAGTCTGCTCCCCAGGACTCTTCTGGAGAAATTTCTCAGACCTGTTCTGAGAGGAACTGCTTCTAGCTTTAAAAGGGGTTTGTCTACAATTGGAGTTTTTTTTTCTGCTACCATCTTGTTGGGGGGCGGGGTCTGCTTTGACTTGAAGGACTGTCTTCTCTTCCTCAGTCTCACAGGGACTCCCCCTCAGTGGATGCTTCTGTCAGTAGATTTGCAGGCAGGCTCCTTCTCCCCTCAGTAGTGCTTTCCGACTCAGTGCTTGGGTCGGGTGGGGCTGTAATGCAGATGTTAAAAAGGGTCTCCCCACAATCATATGGTGCCTGCCTTTCCTTTTTCCCAGCAGGCTTGGGTTTTTTCCTCCTACAATGTTCTGGATTTTGATCCTTTGAATTTGAGGGTTATCCCTTTGGGGGCAGGGTAGACGAAAGGTGAAAGACTTTTGAACTTCAGGTAGTGAAATTAGAGGTCTCTTCCACAGCTCTGTAGGAATCCAGGTCACCCTCTCCAGGGATGTGACTCTGGAAGGGGCCACCTCACCTGGCATGTTGGTTCTTATTCCAGGACCGCAGTGCGTGACTGGTGCCAGCATAGGCTCAGTGGGCATTTCCTTTGGACCCAGCACTGGACAGAATCTCCAGGGTTAGGGGATGGGGTTCTTGTTACAGATGTTTCAAAAGTTTTCTCCAACCATTTTAGATGGCAACAGTCTCTTTCCCCTGCCACACACACCCCGTTGTGTTAGCGGGTTTGGCTGGGTTAGTGAAAGTGTGGAACTGTGTGTGGTGTGTGCGGACAGGAGATGGGGCTGGCAGGGTGGTGGTGTGGTTCTCATCTTTCCACTTCCCTCTGAAGGTCTCTGACTGAGGAGAGGAGTCGAGTGGGTGGAATCCGTACCTTCCCGAGAACACGATTGGGGTGGGTTGTCACAACCTCAGAGGGCTCCAGGTACCAGGATGAGGAAGGTGGCCAGGCTTCCATATACTCTTCAAGGACCCATGGTCCCTCCTGTGGGGTGTTTGGACACCCAACACCGTGTACAGGCTGGCGTATCCTGCCAGCAGCCTTGCTCTCGGCTCAGACGAGAGAGTGAGGTTTAATGGTAGGTTGCTGGCTAATCAAAGCTCTCTATTCTGTCAACTTGCCGTCCCTTGCTGCCACAGGGCACCCACCCGTGGCACTCATTGACTTGGAGAAGAGCAGTCGGAGGGTTTAACCACACACAGGCCTTGAGTCTCTGAAGGGCTTTATTCTTTGGAGGCCAATTGGCAGCGTTTCCCCTCTCCACGGAGGACGGGACTCGAGGAAGCAGGCTGCCGTGGCAGCAAAACTGGTGGCAGTTAGACTTCAGGAGAAACCTCCTGACAGTGAGACCTGAGATGCAGCAGGAGGGACCCTCCATTCCCGGAGGCCTCTCAGAAGTCCCCAGGAAAGGGTCATCCTGCCTGGCCAGGGGAGGACCCTGGCAGTCTGGCTGGGATCTGCTTGCACTTGCAGTTTAACAAGCTCCCGGAAACGGGGTAGAGAGCCTGGAGTTTGCTGGGTTCCATCTGAACAGTCTCCACTTGGTTTCCTTCCCTCGAAGCGCTCTAACAATCTCCCCCCACGCTCCTCACTAAATTTTTGTGGTGGTTTCCCAGTGTTCTTAAAGTTCTTAGGCACCCCAAACTTCAGCCTTTAAAAAGGCACAACATCGTTTTGTTCCTTCCCCATTTTTGGCTTCTTTCTGATAAGGGGTTCCATGGGCCTCCCTCTCACACACAGTTCACCTAGGATCAGCCCTGTGCCCCGAGCAACCCCCCGTGCAATGAGCTGGACTTTCTATTCCTAGTTCCCGGGTTATTTCTCTTCTGCGGGTCTGAGGGCTCCTCGTCACTTATTTTTCTCCTGTCTTTCTTTTCGGTTCCGCCCAGTTCCCAAAACCACCTCCCACTGAGCCATTTACTCAGTGTAATTGTCCAGGGCTTCTGGGAGGGGAGCCTCCCTCCCGCATGCCAGCAGGAAAGACGACTGTGGAACAAGCCCACGGGAGGCTCTTCTACGCCTTCTGAGGGTCACTGCTCCCAAGTCAATGCCATTGCTATCTTCCCTGCACTTCCCCAACCCTATAGTTTCACAAGGATTTCGGTACAGCTTTATAGGGTTGTCTAGAGACATATTGGGACCTCATCCTACAATTAACAGGGCTTTCATCCACTATGGTTTTATAGGGATTTTCTGCTACAGACTTAAAGGGTTTTTTTGTTTCCTACATATTTATAGGGTTTCTAACCCAACAGTTTTTCTCTACTGCATTATAAGTGGTTCCCACCAACAATTTTATAGGGTCTCTCATCACGGATGTAAAAGCACTATTTTTACCCAGGGTCTTTCTCCTTCGCATCTCTACAATCTGATAGGGTTTTCTTTCTTTCCTCGAATAATACTTGAGGAGATCCAGCGTTCCTCTCAGGAGAGAGAGGCCCCTGGTCTCCAGGCCCACTTCACAGGGTGACACCTGGGTGGCAGCTTCTGTGGAGGAGCAGGGCTGCGACCTCTGTGAAGCCATCTCCACACTCGGGGCACAGATAGGGCTTTTCCTCCAAGAGGGTTTTGGGGGTTTCCCCTTCCCCATGGCTGCTGCTCCCTGTGGGGGTGGGGGTCTCTGCTTCACCTTCCTGGCTTGTGGACAGGGTGACTGGATCTGAAAGGGGGTCTTCGGGTCTGGGGGACTTTTCTTGGGTGTGAGTTTCCTGGTGGCGGATGAGGGCCAGGCGATCCAGGAAGGAGGCCCCACAATCTGAACAGCTGTAGGGTCTGGCCCCCAAGGGGCTCCTGAGGTGCTCCAGGAGGACAGAAGAGCTCTTGCCCAGCTCTGGACTCTTCTGGGGTTTTCCACCTGCATGGACTTTCTGGTGCAGCAGCAGCTCAGAGCTGAGGCCAAAGCTTTTTTTGCATTCGGGGCATTTAAAGGGCTTTCCACTTAGGAAGGGACTGGGCCCTGCCCCTTCTGCTAAACCAATCCTATAATCAGGAAAGAGAAAGGGCTTTTCGTTGCCATGGGTGAGCTGGTGTTGGAGGAGCACAGCTCGATCCAGAAAACTTTCTCCACAGTGGGAACAAATGTAGGACTTGGAGGAGAGCAGGCCCAGCCTTTGGCTGAAGCTCTCCTGCCCCTCAGGCATTTTAAAGGGTTGTCCGGAGGGGTCAGCTCTGCCCTCTGAAGCACCTGGATAGGAATTCCCTCCAAAGGGAAGCCTAGGAGGTCGAAACGGAGGCTTGGGGGCTGGGTGTGTGATGAGGCCATCTGAATTTTTGTAGGGGTTTTCTCCAATGTGGATCCTCTGATGCTGCATGAAAATGCCCTCGTCATTGAACCCCTTTCCGCAGACAAGACACTTGTGTGGTTTGGCTCCGGGGGGCGGGGTTAGCAAGGCTGGATCCCCAAGTCCCAGCATAGTGTCGCCCTGAGCTCTCCGGGCTGGGGTCTTCCCTCTTTCGTGGATCACCCGATGCTGCTCCAGCTCGTGCGCCTCCAGGAAGGCCTTCCCGCAGTCGGAGCACACAAAGAGGTTCTCATCCATGTGGGTGCGCACGTGGGTGATGAGGTTCGAGCTCTGGCTGAAGCTCTTGCCGCACTCGGGGCACTTGTAGGGCTTCTCACCCGTGTGGGTGCGACGGTGCTGGATGAGGTGGGAGCTGCGGATAAAACTCTTACCGCAGTCGGAGCACTTGTAGGGCTTCTCGCCCGTGTGGATGCGCTGGTGGCGGATGAGCGTGGAGCTCATGATGAAGCTCTTGCCACAGTCGGCGCAGATGTAGGGCCGCTCACCGCGGTGGATGCGCTGGTGGTTGATGAGGTTGGAGCTGACACTGAAGCTCTTACCGCACTCGGGGCACTTGTAGGGCCGCTCGCCCGTGTGCGTGCGCTGGTGCCGCAGCAGCGTGGCGCTCAGCGTGAAGGTCTTGCCACAAACGGGGCACTTGAAGGGGTCCTCGCGCAGGTGGGTTCGCTGGTGCTTGATGAGGGTGGAACTGTGGCCGAAGCTTTTGCCGCACTCGAGGCACTCGTAGGGCTTCTCTCCGGTGTGCGTGCGCTGGTGTTGGGTCAGCTCCGAGCTCTGGATGAAGCTCTTGCCGCACTCCGTGCAGCGGTATGGCTTCTCGCCGGCGTGGATCTTCTGGTGCTTGAGAAGGTTATGGTTCTGGCCAAAGCGCTTGCCGCACTCCGGGCACTTATAGGGCTTCTCGCCAGTGTGCGTGGCCTGGTGCTGGATGAGGTCAGAGCTGCGGTAGAAGGCGCGCCGGCATTCGCCGCACTTGTACGGCTTCTCGCCCGTGTGTGAGCGCTGGTGTTTGATGAGGTTGGTGCTCTGGGTGAAGGCCTTCTCGCACTCGGTGCACTTGTAGGGCTTCTCGCCCGTGTGCGTGCGCTGGTGCTGCACCAGGTTGGAGCTCCAGCTGAAGCATTTGCCGCAATCCGGGCACTTGTAGGGCTTCTCGCCAGTGTGCGTGCGCTGGTGCTGCACCAGGTGCGAGCTCTGCGTGAAGCTCTTGCCACACTCGGAGCAGGTATTGGGCCTCTCGCCCGTGTGGATGCGCTGGTGCCGCAGCAGCTTGGACCACTGGCTGAAGCTCTTGCCGCACTCGTTGCAGATGTAGGGCTTCTCGGCCCCGGAGGGGCGGCCTTGCACCAGCTCCCGCAGGCTGGACTCGTTGGCAGGGACCACCGGGGGGCTGTTCCATGTGGTCAGAGTCCCCCACTGCCAACTGGCCTCACAGGCCTTGGTCCAGTCAGATGGGGTAGGGACTACCTCGGGGGTTGGGGGGTCAAGAGGAGTTTGGTGGTCCAAGGGGTTGGGGTGACCCAGTGGACTTGGGGAGTTCTGGGGGACTGAGGGATCCTGGGAGGGTCTCTCCAGGGGCATCTCTGGTAGGTCCTTGAGTTCTGGACTCTGAGCTGGATCTCCCAAGATGATTTCCTCCCCAGAACTTTCCTGCTGAGGGCTCTCCTCTTCATTCCCACTCTCGGTACCTATAGAGAGAAAGGGAGTCTCCAGCCCCCATCTCCTTTCAGAACATGGGGTGGGTCTCTCTTCCCTGCCCTGGGTTTCCCCCTGGAGTCCGGGCCCCTCCCTGAACTAGTGCCACTTTCTTGTCAGAACTGCAGTCCCTTCTCGTGCCCCTCACCTCTATGAGCATCGCTGGGGCTCTGTACAGGACCCTGCGGATCTGGGCCCCACAGCACTGCTTCAGGCTCCATCCCAGAGCTCAGGACTGCCCAGTGTTCCAGGGACCCTGGGGGAGAAGAGAGAGGAGCACACAATGGGAGCTGATCTCCCACTTTTTTTTTTTTACTCCCTCCCTGCGCCCCCCACCCCCGCAGCTCTCATTCCTCCTCACGTGAGCTTCAGTTTCCTACCAACCCATGTTTCTGGGCATTAGTTCTCATTGTCCCTACCCACCCCACTCCCGCAGGCCTGATTCCAGATCTTAAAATCACAACTAAGCAAGTAGGTGAATTTAAGAGTGTAATTAAAAGCTCATCAGTCATAACCCTTTGAACCCAGACTGGGGGCTGGACAGGTGTCTGACACCCACAGGGGAAGAAGGCTTTCACCCTACTCCTCGGATGCCCAGAGGCTGGGAAACCTGCTATTTTACTAATCAGAAGAAGCTCATTAAGACTCTAATTTTCCTCCTTAATGAGGCTGCTAATTGGGACCAATAAACTTTCCTTGAGAGCCTCACAGAGAACTGAGACTGCCTAGAACATTTAAAGAGTTAAAAGAAAGGCAGAGACAGAAAGAAAGGGAGAAAACCGCTCTGATTTTCCTGAGGCAACAGGGGCCCTCGGAAAGGGCTGGGACACCTACGCACAGAAAGAAGATTGGGCCAGAGGTGGGGGGAGGGGCATTTTAAAGCCACTAGGGGCTTGTGCCACAATGACCTTGAGGGGAAATGGAAAGGGAAAGGGAGGTGAAAGAAGTGTGTGAAGACCATCTGCAGCTGACAGCTCGCGTAATCTTCCCCGCAGTCCCGTTAGGAGACCCAGGAATCAGATTGTCCACTTTACAGATTAGGAAATCAACCCTCAGGGAGAGTTCTCCAAGGTCACAGGCCGGGAAGTTGCCTAGACTAGAAATGCAAGGTTCTGTGTCTAGCTTGTCCCAGCCGCTAAGAGAGGAAGATGACCTTGGGAGTCATGTGAAACTCATAAATGTGGGCTGTTGGCAGGGATGGGTGATGAGGAAAGCTCCAAGGGAGCCTACTTGCCTCGAGAATGAGATGCAGAAATTCCTGGGACCAAAAGGTCCTTGGCTGTAAAAGCAGGGCTTGGATCTAGTGACTAGCCTGACGATCTACGCCAATAAACTCCAAACAGCCCTCCCCAGTGAAGCCTTCCCTATCAACCCCATTCTGGTACCCTTTCTTCCATACATTTTGTTCTGCTTTGCTGCTGCTAATATGCTGTGCCCAGGATGATGATGAAGCCTAACATAGAACAGGTGCTCAATACAGTTTGCTGAATGAACGAAAAATGAATGAGATGCCCCTTGTTCCTGGAAAACCTGTTTGTCCGATATCTTTAAAGGTCAGTTTGCAAGGAGATGGCAGCAAAGAAACAGTTCAGAGCAGCCTCCTGGTAAAACATAGCCAGCTCATTCCAAAAAGGGTGATGTGATTTCAGCATGAGGGAACAGGGCCACAGGAGCAAAGCGCTAGGAGAACTTCCCACAGCGTGGGGACTCTTAAGAGAGTCCCTGGGGAAAGCCTGGGGTTTGGGTGGCTGTGTGGGATGGGTACTGCGTGTATGGGGGCAGGGTACAAGCAGACATGTTCAGGATTCACAAGGAGGCAGCTGGGAGGTAACCCAAGTGAAGCAGGAGCTAGCTGAACCCTGCCTGCTAAATAGCAGCAGGGGAGCCAGGAGATTTTAGGAAGTAACTTAATTTCTTCATCTCTGTAGCTCCTTTGGCATGAGAATTTCCCCTCCCCCATTACTAAGTGTCTTTGGGGAGGTGGAAGCAGGCACCTCTGCCAAGCTGGGGCTGCCTGTTCTGAGGAGGCTTGGAAGGTTGCCCTGCTGTTTGCTGAGAACAGGTGAGAACTTATGTACCTTGATTATTTCGAGAAATTCAAACTCAGCGGTCCAGAGTAGAGGGAAGAGGTTAATGACAAGGCCACCATGGAGTACGAAAGTGGGAAGACCCAAGAAGGCAAGAAGTGCTCTGAGCAGACCTAGGTCCCAGCCCCGGACCTCGAGGCAGTCCCACTGCGGAGGGGGCGGGGGGTGGGGGGGGAGGCTGTCTCGCAGAGAGGTGTGGAGAGCGACCCAGGTGACCCTGAAGTGGGGGCAGAGAAGGGCGCGCAGCCATCCTGGCCCCTGGCCCCCTACCGCCGCACCAGTCCAGACCCTGGACTCCTGCTCCAACTGGTCCCCGCCACCCTCTTTCGGTTCCCAACTCCCAGGTCCGGGCATCCTCCGCCTCTGGGCCCCCAGGATTCCCCGCTGGCTCACAGCCCCCAAGCCCTGGCCTGGCGGTCGAATTCCCTCTTCCCAGAATGCTCATGCCTCCCCTCCCCCACAGCCAGACCCTCGCGCTCTTCCCAGAATCCTCGGCCTCTGCCCCCCTGCCCGGCCCCAGCCCTACCCCTGCGACCAGCAGCCGGGCAGGGGTCTCAGGCCCGGAGCAACCCGCCTCCCTGACCCATTGTTCCCGGGCGGCCCTCTCGGCCCTTCGGGCCACCCCTCAGGAGCCCAGGCGTCCCCAACTCACGACTCTGGGGTCTGGGAAAGGTGGAAGGCAGAATCCAGCCCCAGGGGACTTAACCCCTTGAATGCCCTGCCTGAGGGGGGGGTGGCGGGCTTGATGCCGAGGACTCTGGGTTCCTTCTCAAGGGGTGATCCCAGGCTGAGGACCCGGGGACCAGTTCAGGGTGACTGGGACGGAGCAGGAAGTGACCCCAGCTTCCCGGGTCCCTCTAGCCTGGAGTCAGAGCATCAGCTCTATGGGATTTAACCCTTTGCCTCCCACAGCTTGGGAAAAATAGAGGACGGGGAGCGGGGAGGTGGCTGAGACGATGACCCGCTTTCTGTCTCCAGTGGGGGTAGATTCTTCGGGAAACCCAGTGCCAGTGAGGGTCTGTGGATTTCTGGCCCCTCTGCATCTTTCAGGGGCTCTGCCAGCCGCTCCCGGGAAACAGACGGGTGGCTGCTGGTCCCCTGGGGCCTGCCTTTGTTGGGACTCAGACCCAGGGATGCCCACCCGCCCCCGCCCCCCCCCCCCCATGCCTGGGTTGTGGGGTGGGAGCAGGAGCTGGCAGGGCGGATTTGAGAGGGAATCTCCTACAGACTAAAAAGGACTTAAATGAAATATTACGTCCCGGCAACAGAAGTTTGGGTTGAGGGGACAAGCACGGCCAGAAGGAATCTGGCAGCCTATGCTCCTGGCCCCAGCCTTGCTGGGAAATGTGTGCTGGCCCCTGGTCTGCCATTTGCTCCCCTCAGAGGAGGAAACTGGCCCCGAGAGGGAAGTCAGTGGGAGTTCCTGACTAAGGAGGGCAAGAACCTTTCCCAGTAGCTTGCGGGGCACTCAGCCCATGACAAAAGAAACCTTTAAAAACCTGGGAACACTGGTGGCCTCCCAAGGCCCAGGGTATCTGGGACTCTGATTTTTCTATCCTTTATCTCATTTTCCCACCGCAATCCATCGGGATAGGACAGCGTATTGTCCCCGTTTTACAGGAGAAGAAGCCAAGGTGTAAGAAATGAGGTAAGGTGCTTCAGGCCATGTCATTATTTTAATTTAACACATTTGTATATTGAATCTGTTATTCCTGGGCACTGTGGGCATCACAGAGATGGGAAGATCTCATAGTGGAAGAAGAGTCAGGCTTTCTACCCTCGAGAAGTCTGTGTGTGTTACAGACAAAGGGTTTACAGGAGAGTGTGAAAAAGGCCACCTGTCCAGAGATGTGAACACACATGTGTCAGACGTTGCTGAAGAGGATGCCGCTCCTCTGGGCCTGCATCTGGGATTCAGAGCGTGTGGCCACCAGAAGAAGGCCCTGCTGGGCCAGCCTCTGCTCACGTCCTGCGCTGTCTCCCTCACCCTCCTCATCTGGGCATTTCCCCTCTTATCCTGGCTCCATCCCCTTCGACATCTCAGTCTCACTTCAGGGCCTCTGCGCTCCTGCCCCTTGTTCCCCCTGACCCTATCTGTCTCTCACAGCAGTACCGCCCCTGACAGAGTGTCCGTGTGTTCACCACCTGTCTCTGCCCAGCCCTCCGGTGCACTCACATTAATGTTGGCTCCACCAGGGCAGGGGCCTGGCATGCTGTACTCGCTGCTGTCTCCTAGAGTAGCACCCAGAACAGTGACTGGAGTGACTGGCACGCAGTTTGTAGGTGTTCAGTGCACCGAGTGAAGTCATGCGCTGTCTGCACGTGTTGTCCCATCTGTCTGCAGGGCAATCTCCAGGCAAACTTGTGCAGAGCCTCCACTGCTGGTCTGCTGCACAGTCCCTTTCATCTCCCGACATTGTCATTCTCTCGCCCCTCACCCTGAGAGAAAGGTGAGAAACAGGGCATCTTGGGATCAGAGGGACTGGGAGGCAGAGCCAGCCCTTGCTAGTCTCTCTGGCCCTTTGAGGGCTGTGAAGCCTGACCTGGCCCCGGGTCAGGGAGGCTATGGGAGAGCTGTGCCTTGGAGGCTCACAGAAGAGTTTAATTTGGCCTACTGAGTTTTATTTTGTTTTAAACAGAATTGATCACCACACTTAAAAATCAGTACATTCCATGTAAAAATCCGTATTTCCTGCTTGTTTGGAAAAGGCAAAGATGTGGCAACATGGCCCACACTTTCATGCGGCAACTGGTGGGGCAGCGACTCCCTTCTGCAGAGGGCACCGGCCCTCCAACCTCTACCACTGTCATTGTGTCCCCGATGTGAGGCCGACAGGTGGGCTCAGTATCTATGGTTTTTCACCGTTGGTGCTCCTACGCCTGTTTCACTGCAGGTATTGACTACACTCCTTCGTCTGTGTCCCCCAGGTGCAGAGTAGTAAACGAGGATGAGGTCTTCTGACATAGTTACACTACGTAGCGGGCACCGTTCCCAGGGTTTACATGTACAGTCACGTGCCACATAACAAGGCTGAAGTCAAGGATGGATTGCATATATGATGGTGGTCCCAAAACATTGTAATGAAGCTGAAAAATTCCGATTGCGTGAAAATATCATAGCGCAGGGCATTACTCACGTGTTTGTGGTGATGCTGGTATGCACAAAGCCCGCCAGTCATGTAAAAGGATAGCACATACAGTTACGTACAGTGCGTAATATTTAATAATGATAATAAATGACTACATTGCAAGTCTATGTATGTACTATATTTGTATCATGATTTTAGGGTGTATTCTTTCTACTTATAAAAACAAGTTTGCTGTAAAACAGTATGCTGTGTTAGGCTGGCAGCAGCTTCCTACACCTCGTGGTGAACATCTCGTGTTCACCACGTTTCTTGATGGCATCATTTTTTCTTGTGCCTGATTTAATCTTGTTTTATACCATAACTTGCTCTACAGGCTTGAAGCCCAGGAGCAGCAGGTTCTGCCACGCAGCCTCAGCGTGCAGTAGGCTATGCTGCGTAGGTGTGTGTAAGTGCACTCCATGGTGTTCCCACAATGGCCTGACAATGCCTGTCTCAGAATGTCCCCCTGTCATTAAGTTGCAAATGACTGTAGTAATTCCTTGAAACTTCACAACTCGTGACACCAATACTATTACTATAACCCTGAGGATAGAGTAAGTGACTTGTAAACAGCTTACTAGTGACAGAGCTAGATTCAAACCCAAGCAGGCTGACTCCAGAGCTCCCAAGGTTCCTAACCACAATGCTCTGATTGGCTCGTGTGTGTCTGGGATTACAGGGGAAGCCACCCAGCCCCAACATTCTCTCCCTCATCTTGCTCCAGGAGCTGAATGGAGGAGTCTGGAGAAATAGGACACTCCCGTTTGGGCCAGGCATTCTCCAGGAACAGTTTGTGTGCCCTGCTCTGAGGGAGACAAATGGCACTCTGACTGTAGGCAGCAGTGTGCTCTTTGTCCTATTGCCTACAGTCAGCTGGCACAGTGTCCATGAAGGAGATTCTCCTGACAGGGGATCCCCTGGAAGGATGAGGATGACCCCTCCCCAGCACCATGTTTTTCATGTAAAACCCACCACTGTGCTCTTTCTTGGTCACATCTCACTAGCCTCCCATATGGCCCCCTTCATACAGGCCCTTTTGTGCTGAGGCCCAGGCTGCTATCGGAGCAGTGATGTCCTGGAGGTGGACTCTGGTTCAAACCCTGCTCCATCCTCACTACCAGTATGATCTTGGGCAACTCACTTTGCCTCTTGCAGATTTGGCTTCCTCTTTTAAAAGAGGATAAGCCTTGACTTCTGGCCAAGATGGAGGCATAAGTAGATACACTTTGCTTCCTCACATTACCAAAAGATGGATAACAACCAATTTAAAAACAAAAACAGCCCTGGCTTGTATGGCTCACTGGATTGAGTGCCACCCTGTAAACCAAAATGTTGCTGGTTTGATTCCTTGTCAGGGCATATGCCTGGGTTGCAGGCTGGATCCCAAGATGGGAGTGTGTGTTTCTCCTCCTTTCTTTCTCCCTCCTTTCTCCTCCTTCTAAAAATAAATAAGTAAATAAAATCTTTTTTAAAAAACAACCAGATCTGCCAGAAAATCGAACTGTATGAAAGTCTGACAACCAAGGAATTAAAGAAGAAACATTCATCCAGACTGGTGCTCCAAGACAAAGAAATATGACCCAAATGAAAAAACAGATCAAAACTCTAGGAAGAGAATTAAGTGACAAGGAGATCACCAGAGTTCAGACGCAGAGTTCAAAACACTGGTGATTAGGATGCTCACAGAAAAGATTGAGTACGGATGCAAAATAAAGGAAGACATGAAGGCTATACAAAGTGAAATAAAGAAAAATATACCGGGAACCAACAGACAAGAGAAGGAAACTGGGACTCAAATCAACTATTTGGAACAATAGGAAGGAATAAACATTCAACCAAAACAGAATGAAGAAATAAGAATTAAAAAAAAAAAAAAAAGAGGAGAGCTTAGGAACATCTGGGACAACTTTAAATGTATCAACATCCAAATCATAGGGGTGCCAGAAGGAGAAGAGGAAGAACAAGAAACTGAAAACTTATTTGAAAAAATAATGAAGGAAAACTTCCCAATCTGGCAAAGGAAATAAACATGCAAGTCCAGGAAGCTCAGAGAGTCCCAAAGAAGTTGGACCCAGGGAGGACACCAAGATACATCATAATTAAATTACCCAAGATTAAAGATAAAGAGGGAATTTTTTAAAAAATATTTTATTTACTTATTTTTAGAGAAAGGTGAAGGGAAGGAGAAAGAGAGGAAGAAAAACATCAATGTGCGGTTGCCTCTTGCATGCCCCCTAGTGAGGACCTGGCCCGCAACCCAGGCATGGGCTGTAACTGGGAATTGAACCAGCGACCCTTTGGTTTGCAGGCTGGTGCTCACTCCACTGAGCCACACCAGCCAGGGCTGAAGATAAAGAGACAATCTTAAAAGCAGCAAGGGAAAGGAGAGAGTTACCTAAAAGGAGTGCCCATAAGACTGTCAGCTGATTTCTCAAAAGAAACCTTACAGGCAAGAAGGGGCTGGCAAGAAGTATTCCAAGTCAGCCCTGGCTGGTGTAGCTCAGTGGACTGAGTGCGGGCTGTGAACCAGAGGGTCACCAGTTCGATTCCCAGTCAGGGCACATGCCTGGGTTTCAGGCCAGGTCCCTGGTACAGGGCACGTAAGAAGCAACCACACATTGATGTTTCTCCCTCTCTCTCCTTCTCTTCTCCTCTCTCTAAATATGAATAAATAAAATCTTTAAAAAAAAAAAGAAGTATTCCAAGTCATGAGAGGCAAGGACCCACACTCAAGATTACTCTATCCAGCAAAGCTATCGTTTAGAATGGAAGGGCAGATAAAGTGCTTCTCAGATAAGGTCAAGTTAAAGGAGTTCATCATCACCAAGCCCTTATTATATGAAATATTAAAGGAACTTATCTAAGAAAAAGAAGAAGATCAAAACTATGAACAGTAAAATGATAACAAACTCACAACTGTCAACAACTGAGCCTAAAAACAAAACCAAAAACAAACTAAGCAAACAACTAGAACAGGAACAGAATCACAGAAATGGAGATCACATGGAGCGTTATCAGTGAGGAGGGGAATCGGGAGAATGGGGGAAAGGTACAGGGAATAAGAAGAGTAATTGGTAGGTACAAAACAGACAGGGAGAGGTTAAGAATAATATAGGAAATGGAGAAGCCAAAGAACTTTGTGTATGACCCATGGACATGAACTAAGGGGTGGGGGGAATGCTGGAGGAAAGAGGTTACAGGGCAAGAGGGATAAAGGGGAGAAAAATGGGACAACTGTAATAGCATAATCAAACAAATATACTTTAAAAAAAAGAAAGAAAGATAAGCCTTGGTTCTCAAGAAACAGGGTGGTTAAATGAAGTGATGCAAGATTATGAGCTGACCAGGTCTAGCTGGGTCTGCCTCTTCTTTGTCAGAGCACACAGCCCTTGCCCTAGTAAGCAGGAGAGCCAGGAATCTGGAAATTGTGTCCCAAGTAAACTGGGAGAACTTTGGGCCATGACCAGATGCTCTGATCCTCTGCTGTAGAGATGAGGATGCTTTCAGGGCAGGGTGCAAAGGCCAAGAGGTGAAGCTGATGAGCCATCTCACCAGATCAGCTTATCTAATGGCAGGCAGGGGAAGCTTTCAGATGCTACCACTAGGAAAGAATGGGGCCTTCTTTTCTGGAGATGCCCATGCCCACAAGATATATTGGGGACTTCTTTTCAGGAATGTGGTCCTCAAAGGTGGGCCAAGAGCCAGATCTGAGGACCTGGAAGTTCCCTTCTGCCCATGGAGTCTGGGATTCCAGAATCAGCCACTCCTCTGCTCAAGAATCTAGAGTGGCTCCCCAAGGCTTCTCAGATTGAGTCTTACTTCTCTGGTGCCTCCCAACTACCATGTTCTCTAAGGCTCAGAACCAAGTCCTTCTTTTGTATTCTCCCCCTAAAAAATCTCCTGCTCGATGTTGCCCTGGCTGGTATGGTTCAGTGGACTGAGTGCTGGCCTATGGACTGAAAGGTTGCTGGTTCAATTCCCAGTCAGGGCATATGCCTGTGTCGTGGGCCAGGTCCACAGTTGGGGGCATTTAAGAGACAACTGATCAATTCACATTCTCACACATCGATGTTTCTCTCCCTTTCTTTCTCCCTCCCATCCCCTTTCCCTAGAAATAAATAATTAAAATCTTTTAAAAAATCTGTTCGATGTGATCAATTCCAAAATCGTTTGTTGTAAGCTATCCACTTATTCTTGGGACCTTGTTCTTTCTCTTCATTTGCTTAACACAACTGTCCATTCAAAGTCATGCCAGATTCACAGGCTTCATTTCCCTACACAATACCTAGTCATCCTGCTCCCCAAGGCCTTGGGGATGAGTGCCCTCCTCGACAACCCCTTAGCCAGTAGATCCTCAGGCCTACTGTGACCCTGCTGAATCTGCCCACCCTGCTGAATCTGCCCACCTTTTTCCCCTTGCCCCAGGCCACTGTACCCCACCCCCTCAGTTCTTCTTCTTTTTTTTTAAAGATTTTATTTATTTATTTTTAGACAGAGGGGAAGGGAGGGAGAAAAGAGAGGGAGAGAAACATCAATGTGGGAGAGATACATCAATTGGTTGCCTCTCTCATGCCCCAAACCAGGGACCTAGCCCACAACCCAGGCATGTGCCCTGAGTAGGAATCGAACTGGGAACCCTTTGGTATGCAGGCCAGCTCTCAATCCAGTGAGCCACACCAGCCAGGGATATATATTAAATATAATTTATATATTATTATTATATATCCCCATAATATATATTATTAATATTTAATATTATAAATATTATTATTTGAACCAAATATTTGTGTTAAGGTGTGATCTGAAATAATTCCAAGTCACCAAGCTTCCTGGGGTTCAGTTTCTTCATCTGCAAAACAGCAGGGTCTGATCAGATCTTCTCACCCACACTAGGGTCTGCCTCCATGTGAATAACTTGTATATATTTGATTATTTGGGGGAGGACACATAAGTGCTTCTGGGAACGAAGTCTGAGGATCTGGGGTAACAGGGAGACTTAACTTTGTAACCTTTTGTTCTGTTCGATGATTTCCAGTTAAATCAGAAAACAATGAGGTAACTGTTTAGTTATAAAGTTGGGAAGGAGATTATAGGATTAAAACAACTTCAGGTTTGCATTGATCTGAGTCATGTTAAATCAAATTCAACTGACTTCCTACCCAAGGTGAAACAGGGGCCGATCCTCTAAAGAAGTCCCATCATCCCTAGGATGTTGCCCTGGCTGCTACGGAACAAGTGTTCTACTGTCGCTTATAAGCATGGACTGATGATAGATGGAGGAAAATATTACGTTGTCACACACATTAAGTAGTTCAAAAAAATATGTGAGCTCTGAAGACATTTGAAGTCTGATTCCACCACTGGCATGTCCCACGGAACCTAGAGCTGTGTTTGCAGAGCCGTGAAGTCCAAACTCTTGCAGCGCCTGCTGCGTCTGAAACCAGACTTTCTGCCTCTGTACACAGCGCTCTCCTAGGTAGTCCCCACTGTCACGCAGCACCAAGCGCCCTGCCCTAGGCCTCCCCCAACACAGAAAGGACTGTCCTGCTTCCGGGGCTTTCACCAAGCTGTGACTCCCTCTACCTCCTCTAGAATGCTTCCCCTTCTCTCCACTCAGGCAAGTCTTATCTGTCTTCAGGGCCCTGTTCACGTTGCAGCCTGTAAGAGTTTAGGCCGTGATAGCAACTCACATTGGTTAAGCAGTTGACAGTGTGTGCTTTCATGCACCCGAAGGCATTTGTTTCTCCTGATACCCTCGAGAGGCAAGAATTACCATCTCTTTTTCTCTCGAGGAAACAGACTTCAGGCAGGACAGGTAACATGTTCTCATCACAGAGCAACTGTGAAGTCTTGGGACTCAGGGGTCTTGGGTTTTCTGACCCCAGGCCGAGGGTTTCCCTTCCTCCAGCTAAACCCACCTGGTTCCTCCTCAGACTACAGTGTCTCCGAGATGACGGCCCTCGCCTGTCATGGTCTGATTGCAGGGATTCCCAAGCTTTACTTATCTTTACCATACCTGGTACCTTCTGTGCAGTTACTTACTTGATTTTTTTTTTTTTTTAGTTTCTAAATGAATTGTAATCACCAGCTGGCAAACTGCCTATAATGAACCTTTATGTTTTTTTCAGAAAAAAAAAACAAAAACAAAACCTATGTATAGACGACAGGAAAGCCCCTGCCCATTATTGGGAAATTTTTCTAATACTGAAAATATATACCTCACAGGAAAAAGAGAATAGATTATCTAAATAAAACCTAGTGATTTGCTGGTACATTAATTTGCTTTGCTTTCTCTGCTATAGATATGAGGGAGAGAGAGAAGACAGGAGGGGGCAAGAGTAGGAGAGAAGGGTGAGGAGCGGAAGAAACGGGCAAGGGGAAAAGGGGAGAGGGAGAGTTAGAGGGAAGGCATGGGGAAGAGGAAATGGGGCTATTTTTCTTTAATTTGACTCATTTTTCTTAACTTAAAGAATATACCTGATCCGGCCAAGATGGAGGCGTAGGTAGACACCCTGTGCCTCCTC